>JBBPDC010142499.1:0-24483 GCA_037974485.1 Hemigrammopetersius urotaenia
AGGTTTAAAATGACTTTTATTATTCAAAAATGACTTACACATCAGAAGGAGTAAATTCTTCATATCGTCACAAAAGGCTTTTCACAAGGTGTCTAGATCTGTTCCACTGAAGAAAGCTTTAGTAGCTAAACCGAACCTCTGCACTCACTCTAAAGCCGAACTCCAGCACTGTTTAACAGCTGAAAGTGTCGCTTTATTGTAGAAGTATCACAGAAAGAAAACCAAACTGAGGTAAAGGTCAGTGTGCAGGATGCTGTTAAACCAATTGGTCTAGCCACAGCAGCTGCAGGAGACTGAAGGAGGACTTTCATTTCAAGCCCTCGCGCTCATAGCTTCCACAGTAGATTTACGGCTGTTACCAAATAAATATAGTAGTTACTGATTAATATGGTAAAAACTTCGTCTCTGTGAAGCAGCTCTGGGACTCCAGCAACAGGCGTCTCTCGTAGCATCACAACTTAAAAGGTGTTCTTAACCTGTACCAGTTTATTCCTGTTAGTCTCTTCCCATCAGAGGAGACAACAGGGACCACAGTCCCTGTTACCTCCTGCTCCCTTTCCAGACTTCCCTTAGGTTCCTCTTCACATTCTACCATGTTCTGTACCCTCCCTGCAGAGTTTAGTGTAGTTTTTCATTGTACGTTTTTTATCCATTCTCATGTGGGGTGCTGGAGAACATCCCTGTGGACAAAGGATGAACACCCTGGAGAAAAATCACACACACACACACACACACACACCCTCACACACCCTCATACCTAGCACAAACAGGTCACCTGAAATACCATGAGACTTGCTGGAGACCCTCATGGAAGTCTAAAGAATGACAGAATCTCAACAAAAGAATTATCGTACTTGTGAAGAAGACTGACTGGGCCGGCTGGAAAAGTTATACAAGAAGTCAGGAACCTCAGCAAGGGATCCCCAACTACAGCAGGAGAAGGGAAATGGTCCACTGCTGTCATTGACACTCTGGGAAACCACTGCAAGCCCAAAGCTTAATTTTTTAAATTGAGGAACATTTGGACACGAGTCTGCAAACAGTGGTTGGTTAGTGTAGTGGATAACATCACTGACTTCCATCAGGAGAGTGTGGTTCGGTTCCTACCCTGGGCAAGACTCCTAACACTACATTCACCTACATCTGTGGTACATAAACATTATATTATGCTTTGGACAAAAGCATCTACCAGTGATATAAACTTTGGCCTTAAAACAAAGAAGCTGCAATGGTTTGAGATCTTTGAAAGATCAAACACAAGAGACATTGTAGATTCTTGGTGACCTCATCGTGCTCTCCTGCTGTGTTTCGATATCTCCTTGGGTCAAAGGATCCTGTGGTTGGACACTGGCTAAACATGCAGGACATGTTGTTTATGTCAAACCCTGGACTCTACTGAGTCTCCACTGTTTGTTGTTTTGAAGACATTTCGTTGCTGCAATTTCTTTGTGGATCCACGACGGATACATTGATGAGTAGGATGTGAAACGCTCTCTCCTTGAAAACAAGGCTTTGAGTGATCCTAACCCACAAATGTTCCATTTTGCTAATATGATGGCCATAACACGAATACTGGGATGTCGTGTATTAAACACAGAGCTTAAGAAGACAAACCATCTGATCCCTGACTCAACTGAACTTGTACTGAACTGAATCTCATTTCTGAAATGTGGTGCTCATTACTGAAATCATAGTGTCTGAGATGAATATGTTGTGGTAATCAGAAAAAAATTAGAAAATGTTAACAAATATAAAATATTCCCTGTAATCTCCAGTTTAATGTAAATTACCACAATATCTATCAACTCATATTACAGTTATATCCAGAGCTTCTATGTGCACCAGCAGCCAGCAGAGGGCAGTGTAATCTCCTCTTTCTAGTAAAGGTGTATTACCGTCACACCTTCCTTTATTTTGCCAAAATTATATATTTATTTCTTAAAACATTGTTAAAGGTTAAATTTTTTTCTTATTTTAGTGCTAATACTTATAACATATTATTCAGGGGCGGCACAGTGGCATGGCAGCTAGCGGGTAGTGAATTTGGTGTGTTCTGTGAAGGACTGGCAACTTGTTCAAGGTGCTTCTGGGACCTTGACTAGGCGTTCTGCATGTAGAGCGTGAGACAGATTTCAAATGTGGTTCCCAGAGAGAGAACCAGGGAGAGCGTGAACTCTATACAGAGTCATCTTGGCTTGCTCGTCTGTAGGTACACCACACAGAGGCTGTTAATAGAAGTGTGGTCAGACCAGTGTGTTGGACCATGCGCATTATTTTACTATGATGTGCAACAGTCCACCATGTGAAAAATTGTGCAATGATCTAATCGGGTGTTAAAACATTACATTATGTGCAATATCTCATGTGCAGTTGTCTTATCACATGCAATATCAAGTGACGTTTTCTAAATGGGTGCAGAATCACATTATTGTGTACAATATTTTATGTGCAATATCATTATTATTTATAAACTACTGATCTGTATTGTAACGTACTCCTGACTACCATCTGTGACGTTAGAGTTCGCTTAACTGTGTTACTTATCAATAGTATTTATATGCAGCTTTGTGTAAATTGCACAGTGTATTTAATATTGAGTATTTTCAACAGATTTTTTATTTAGATTTTATTTAGACTTTATATATTGTTCTTGTCTCTGTGTCTTTGCAGCAATGTCCTCCAGGATCAATACAGTTTTAAAGTTTGCTTGTTATCACAGACTACTCCCCAGACAGAGGTGAACATTAGGTAGGTGTAGTGCGTGAGAGAGGTTTTAAATGTGGCTTCTAAAAACTTCCCCTTCTCAGTTCCCAGTGATGGAGAAAAATACAACAAAAGCAGGTATGTAGTGACCTCATCTCGGCTTTTCTTCATCTCGGCTTGCTCATCTGTAGGAGGTAGACTACGCAGAGGCTGTTTATAGACGTGTGGTCAGGCCAGTTTGTTGGTTTAACAGCCTCTTGCACGCAAATTCTGCAGGCTCTAAAACTGCGAAGGGTTATTCAGCATCTCAGAATCTAATTAAATGATTCATTTTTTTCTGTTAATACCATTTTACAGCCTCTGTTACAATATATTAGTTTTATTGAACCCCTTTTAGATGTGAACTGATAAAAAATAATTCAAAATACACGTCAATTAGAACTTGATTCTCATTTCGAACATCACCATTATCAGACATGACTGCTTATGCTTTAACAGCTTTTGTAGCTCAGGAACTGTATATAGCGTGGATGAACTGATTGTAATGCACCATAAGTAGTGTTTGCACACGTGATCAGTGTAAACTGAAGCCCCACCTCCTCTCTTCAGTGGAACAGAACTAGACTGCACTTTGTGTTGAGATTTCATGAAGACACCATGAAGAATATTCAGCATCTGATTTGTAAGTTTACTGTTTTTGTTGTTTATTATTGTTTATTATTGTTGCATTATTGTTATTATTTAAAATAGACAATATAATATATGCGCCGGAAAAATATATGGAAAAATATATGGGGTAGTTGGTAGCCTGTGATCAGGAAGCCCTGGATTCAATTCCCAAGACCACTAGGCACCTCTGAGGTACCCTGAGCAAGGTACCGTCCCCACACACTGCTCCCCGGGCGCTGTGTTCGTAGCTGCCCCCTGCTTCACTTGGTGAATGGGTTAAATGAATTTCGTGCAATGGTATGTTCACGTATGACAGTATTTTCACTTTATTTGTGATTTCATCCTTATACATTCAACAAAATCTTTGAAACAGAGATTTACAGTATGAATGTAATGTGAGATGTTTAAATTTGAGCTGGTATACACATACAGCACAAGCCCATAGCTGGCACGCGACTTACACTTAACTGACTTGTGACTTGATTCAAAGTTGCCCTTCACTGACACAGACTTGCTCTACTTGACTCTGACTCGTCCTCAACTGACTTGTGATTCAACTCAGACTCATTTTTAACACCTCTTTTCTTTCTCATCCTTAGCGGACACATGACTTGACTCAAACTCCTCTTTAACTGGTTCATAAGTCATTACCTTTCTTTCCTATAACAGACTTGTGACTCAACTCAGACACGTCCTTAACTGACTCATACTCAACATCAGACTCATCTACACCCAACCGGCTTGTCAGACACCCGACTTGACACTCAATAGGCTTGCAACTCAACACAGAGTTACGACTTGATCGAGACTCCCACCACAATTCGGACTTGCCCATAACTGAATCCTAGCTCAGCTAACTTAATAATTCATTCATGTTTGAAGTGTGTGATTTCAGTGTTGATATTTGGAGGAGTATGGAAAACCTCCATTATATACAAGCTACAACAGATTTTGAGCTTCATTGTGAAACTGAGGAAGCAAACATGAAATTGCTTAATGACAGTTAATTGTTTTGAGTCAATTGACTGGGTTGTGAGAGTGCTATATGCTGTGTATGAGTATGTGTGTATGTGTATGTAAGTGTATATGTATAAAAGGCTTAGAAGAATACAGAGAGGGAGAACTTCAGTCAAAACAGCAGCAACAGCATTTACAGCACAACAGAGAACTTAATTATGGACTTAATTAAAACGCAGTTCAAAAGAGCACAAACATGGCTGTGAACTCACTTTGTGTATGTGTGTGTGTGTGTGTGTGTGTGTGTGTGTGTGTGTTTGAGACTTAGTCCACAAATGGCTTTGCTTTGTCTTTGGGTTTGTAATTACATGCATTATAGTTCACAGTTTAAGCCTCCTATGTTGTCTAAGAAAGGGGTTTCTGAACCCAGGGCTGGTACTGGACCTTAGATTAGGGGGCCAAAACAGTTAGAATCGTAACATTTTATCATAATTTTATCATTAATAAAGTTAACATTTTAGAGTTTAGAATTTAATTCCTCTCTACGTTACAAAGAATTTAAGGATAACCCACAGAATACCAAAACAAAAATGATACCATAATATGAAATATCATACCCTGCATGGCAAATGGGATATCAGCACAAAGCTTCACATTCTTTTTTGCCACTTACCCTAATAGAAGCAAATAAAACCATTCAGCTTAGATGAGTAAATATAACACGACGAAAAGCAATAAACATACATTCACTGAGGCAAGGTCTTTTATAACTTATAGTTCTAATTTGTAACCACTCTGTTTGTTCTAGCTAAAGCAAATTTTTACCATGTTTAACACATTTTTTTACTACAATTTTCATCTTTTAGAAAACAAAAAATACTACTAAGACAGTTAACCATTAGCTAATGGACAGACTTTGCTGCAATTATGTAATAAAAATGTGTCTAGAAATTATGCAGATTAGCAAATAGCTTAGACTCTTCCTAAGGAATAGCAAAAGGAATGTTGACCACTTAGGCAGACCACCCTCTCCAAATCTGACCAGTCAGGGGGTCTTTTCAGTTTCACCTTACACACCACAGTTCTCGACTGTCTTTCTCTGTTGGCACTTAATCTGACCAACTATTACCATCACAATCCGAGTCTGCTCGTCCTCAGCTCAGCCTACCCCTCACTGCCTTGCTACAACGTGCAGCAGAATCTCAAACACACACACACACACACACACACACACACACAGAAGACGGATTACATGCACTAGCAATGCGTGCCAAAAGGCAACACTGGCACAGGCGTGTGTCCTTCATCTCAATGGGCAGGTGTTGTGTAGGAAATTAATTGGCGGTGCAGATGCTGGCGGCTTTGAGCAGAACCGGACCGGATTAAACAAGAAAAAAGGCTCCACATCAACAACGTGTGCATTAGGTCCGGTGTAAACACCCACCTCATTGAGCTTAAACTGAAATGCACAGCATCCACGACCACTGCCTAATACTTACAGTGACTACTCGAGGGTCTCTCCGTTATATTCGCAATCATCCCAAACCCAAACTGACCACCTTAACTGGAAATATAGACATAAAACATCAGTATCACTCTGATTTAATCTGTTAATCTCTCAGAACAGACCACAGCCAAAAACAACAAGCATGTCAAAGAGTTCACTGATTTCTGGTAACCCTTCCATTTAGCTCTCAACCTTCCAACAATTTGACCCCCCTGCCGCCCTTGCCTTTTTTTTCCCCACTCATCTCATTATTACAGTTACTGTTACCACGCATGGTTATTCATCATTATATATTTTTTTCTTTTTCATCTCATTATTAATGTCTCATTTCTCAATTATTATTCATTGTTATTATTGCCAACTATGGACAATTATTACTGCTGATATTCTGTTACTTATCACAAGATTTCAAATTTTATACGTATACCAATTATGATTATGATTTACTTTACTTTATTATATTATATCATATTATATTGTAATATATTCTATTATAATATATTTGATTGGCCTTGGATCAGGCTCTTCTTTATATGAGTTGAATTTTGTAAGGTTTTTTGTATCTGTCTGTAAAAAGAAATAATAATACTAACTCTAGAATCTGCAAACACTGGAGTCTGATCAGTGGACAAATCTGAGATACAACAAGGGTGTGCAAACTTGCCTTTTCTGGTAGGTTCTGAATAACTTGCCACTGTGGTGATGCTCAATCCTGGACTTCCGATTAGATCCTTCATCTTCTCAGCACTGTATGTATGTGTTATGTAAAACATAGTTAGATTAGAAGCCTAACCAAGAACTGTAGCTCATTGCCTAGTCGAATTCCAGTGCTGTGATGCAGCTTGTATGGTTTTTCCAAGTGACACTTCTCATACCTTGCTCACAAAAGAGGATTATTAAAGGCCTATCTGATAGAAGGTTGATCATAGTCGATCCTTCACATCTCTATTTGGGCATATTTATTTGATTGTGGTTATGTGGTTTAGAAGGTGGTGCAGCCCAGTGCTTCTTGGTTTTGATTTCTTTCCTGCAAGACACCTGATTTGATCTTTCAACAACTTGATAATTAGCTGATGAGTTGAATCAGAGGTGGGGAAGCACTATGCCATGCAGTACAGAGCTCCCCTGGGAATGGAGTTGAGTAGATTTGAGAACTACTGGCCTAGGCATATCCACTGCTGAGGCAAGAATCTTTGGGAGAAAAAAGAGTACTCAGCTAGATGTTGTCAGGATTGCAACAGCAAACAACGTATTACAGCATCCTTCCTCTGAATCTTCTGCTTGGTGGAACATGGTGTCCATGCTTTAGCCGGTGACAAACAGATACCATTGGAATCGTCCTTTCCATTACTATGATGGGTCAACCCTCACCCACCACATTTGTTGTACTGAAATAGGCTGCTCTCTGCCTTTTCACAGTTTACTCTGGCTGGAAAAGTCGACCATTTACATTTAGGAGCCAAAAGAACATCTAGTGCCTCTGCAGTTAGAGCAACCAAGGGAAAGAATGGGGTGAAGTTACATTAAGAGCAGCCTCCAGGAAACCAATTTCAGCTACAGCCAAGTAAAGAGTCCAAATGTGCTTTAAGAAAACATATCACTCGCTGATAGTGAAGGGAAGTAAGATCCCTAACCAGCAAGTTTTGACAGATAAATGTGGGCTCACCATTTAGCGAGAAACAGCTTACTGCTGGCCTTGTCATAATTACCCATAATGGCTTAATTACTAACCATTAAACTTATCAACCTTTAAAACATTCACAAACATGTTATAAGGGCAGCTTTTTGTGGTACTTTTCTACACAACAGCCTTGGATGGTAGGTAAACCCTACCAATTCTGTTACATCAACAGACGCCAGTGTAGGCCATCACTGGGATGAGTGGAGAAAGCAAATGCCAGTTAGGCTTTCTTGGACTTTTGCCTCCTAATCTCTGGACAATAGGCTCAATGTTAGTCGGTTGCCCCCTTGGAAGGCACTAATTAAAATGTTCATTTATAAAACAACTTCTCATTAATGAATCTTTAACACTTGCAATGAACTGTGAAGCTGCAAAGCTGAAAACGAGAACATGTATCTATATTTCCAATGGTCAAACACAATGGAAGTACTGCAGCACTGCACTTATTTACAACCAGGGAACAGGACAAAAAGTGCTTCAGGCAAGACTAATTAGGGTGTTTCCAGAAAAGGTCAACATAGTCAAATGTTGCAAAGCAAAGTAAAGCTCTCAATAATCTGTACTGTCTTTCCAATAATCTCCAAAGAAGATGACTCAACCTTCCCAGCATTAATAACCAGAAGGCTCATGGATGGTCCCTTCCTTTCATCATTTCCCTCATTTCTAAGAAAAAAAAATGCAAAAAAAAAAGAAAAATGTGCACTAGACTAGCCTGAGGACCTGTTGTCCTAATTAACTAAATGAGAGAGACACACAGAAGCAGATGGCTGGAGAAAGATGTTAATAACCACGTTTCCTGAACTTCTCCATCATAAACGCCCCGCAGGTTGACAGCAGTGTGACTCTAACTCTTTCACTTTCCTAAAGTCCCTAATGAATAGTGTCGTCTAGATCAGCTCACATATAGATTTGGCATGGGCTGGTATGAATTTCTGATGGTACTATAACCTTAAGCCAAAATATCATGGTCTCACAACATTGCAGTACAGTGATTACAGCTCTAAAATCTGGCATGAAGAAAATGTGGAGAAAAAATTCACTTTTTGCCATTTAACACAATATAGATTATTTAAAAAAAAAAAAACATATGGAATATATGGAATAATAAGTGTGGA
Source organism: Hemigrammopetersius urotaenia (assembly GCA_037974485.1). Taxonomy (NCBI): domain Eukaryota; kingdom Metazoa; phylum Chordata; class Actinopteri; order Characiformes; family Alestidae; genus Hemigrammopetersius; species Hemigrammopetersius urotaenia. The sequence goes on from JBBPDC010142499.1 coordinate 8,633, forward strand.
AGAGTAAATGTGTATGTTATGTTACAATATTAAATAACTTCATCAACATAAACTTAAACTATATGCTGTCTCTTTCTTAGGGCAGCCTAAACGTCAGAACATAAAAAATGGAATTATCAACAAAAAGTAAAAAGAAATGCAGCAATTTGAGTGAGCCGAACGTGTGTATATGTTTAAGTATGTAAAAAGTGAACTCCAAAAAGGTTTTAATAACCGTGTTTCCTGAACTTCTCCTTTTATATACTTACATATACATACATTATATATTCATTGATACAACCACCCAGCCACGAGCCAGTATCAGTCCATGACTCATTTGGTACTGGGCCGCACAGAAAGACAGAATAAAATATAATTTATTGATTATCAGAGTCTGAAAGGTATTTGAAACGTGATACGCTGCATCAAAAATTTAGCACATGACGCAAAAAAGGCTGGGGGGCGCTGCACTAGAACATCCTCTCTGAGGACGGCTAGCTGGCTAAGATGCAGTGATTTTTTTGCCACGTGGCTAAGAAGTGACAGCTCTTGAACATTAGCCTTCCACCATGCCTATGTCTGAGACAAATACAATTAAGCCTGTGTCAGCATTCTTTTGGGGTGGGTGGTATGGAGGGGTCTTCTCTTTTGACCCTTTGTTGTTTTGCTCATGTTTTTTTCAGCAAGCAGAACAGAGATTTGTCTTTCTTCTTTGTGGCAGTAGACGGTGCAGTGGGTGGTGAAAGTGCTGGTTCCTTGTTTTTGATCAGAAGTGGTGGCAGGTAATTCTGGAGGTGGCAGTGATGTTGTTCTTGCCAGGTTCACAGCTTCCTCTACAGTGGACCTGATGGAGTCATCTTTGTTTTGAGAAAAGTTGCCCTTGAGACGGGGATCAGTGAAGCAAGCAATGTCAGTCACCTTCTTGAATTCCTCAGAGGAATAATGGTGTTGCAGGTCCTTCGTCATTACCGTTCTCATTTTTTTGTTTGGGCATCATCATTCTTCTCATTTAGTACGCCAGTGATGTGCTCTATAGCAGGCTTCAAAGATGAGCGGGTGGTCTTGGTTTTAGACCCTTGTAGGTCTGTGAGGTCATTTCGAACCCCCAGAAGCTGGCAAACCATCTCTAAAGTGTGCTCATCACTGTCAGACGCCATGAGCTTCTGTATGCCGCGGAAGTGGCCCTCCATCTCTTCACTATGTCAAGAATAAGTGATTTTTCAGGTAAGTTCAGGATTACCTGATTCTTCTCTAATTCTCTCCTTGTTTTCCAGCTGTGAGAGAATCCCTGTACAAGGTGTCTGACTGCTTGTACAACTCTGTTTTGAGTACTTTGGCTATAGCTGGAGTTAATTTATGGCCAGAACTGCCAATTCAAACACAGGAGAAGCTTTCAAATGCTTTTGTATGCTGTTTGCTTTGTCTGTTGCAATGCTAGACAAAAAGTCCTTTGTGATGCTCCACTACTGCAGCACGTTTTCAAAGAATTCTAAGATTTTGTCAGCGGTGTGGTCCTTTGGGAAAAAACAGCTTTCAGGCAGAAGGACTTCAGTTCCTGATGTAGAGAGAGGAAACATACTCTGAAGATGGTTCTGTTCTGTTCTACCCACTATTGTTGGTCGACACATCAGTAGTTGCAGAAAACCACACCCCTTCTGCCACTTGTTTCTGCAACTGAGCCCTGACCTCTGTGTACATTTTGTAGGATTTTCTTCTTTGCAAAGAAATTTCTTGATAGCACTTTATAAAATCGGCACTACCGTCTTAATCAGTTTCATAAACCTAACTTGAAAGCGCATAATATCCTAGGCATCAAAGTGTGCTACAATATTGTTCAGGTTCTTAGCATCTTTTGATATGGGCTAATAGCTGATTTGTTTCTCAAATGTTTGCTGAACTGTGGGCTGGCCTGCAGCTTTTGACATTGATGCTCCTTTTCTGCTATAACTCCTGCTGCCCTAAAAAGGAAAGGTAGACATGTTGCAACATTTTTCTGCTGCAAAAATGTGCACACTTTGGTAATAAATATGTATAGTACTGGATTAAACATAAGTTTAAAGACTGCAGAAAATGAGTACTTCTCTGCTCTCCTCTGTGTCTGTGAAGTAATGTTAAGAGGGAAACTTGCTGATGCTAGCTAGTTAATTAGCCATGTTATCTGCCCCAGTAGTAGTTGTAATTTTTTTATGTACCTGGTTGCAAACATTCATTTCAAAACAGCATTTACCTTGAATTTCACAAAGAGCAATGGGTGGTGATCCTGTACATGTGAAATCATATTTGAAGTATTGCCTCCTCTAGTAGCCACTCTTTGCAAGCATTTCTTGCATGTCGAATGACCTTCCACCCCAAGTCACTGCCGTCTGTGTTTTTTTAGTACCCCAAAATTCCCATACAGTCATCTTCATCTTTTTCAACAGGAGGGGGGGGGTTCAGTGGATTAATCTCCTTCAGCCATCAAATAGCTGACTGACTGCTCACACCAACCGGAGGGGGAAGGGGGAGGGATTCCTGCACCTTCTGTCTTTGATGAATCATAAAAACAACAGCTAATACCACAGGAACAGGATGATAGACACTGGTTTTGAAACCATAACCTTTTTTTAAACCACAGTGTACCTTGAAACTGGAAATTAGCCTGTCCCTTCTATATAACAGTTTTAGCTCTCTGAAGAACCTTTTGTGTCAATCAGATGTGAGTGTGAAGAACCTTTGAAAGGTATAAAATACTTTCATTTAAGCTTATTCCAAGAGTCTTTACATTATCAACCAAAGTTTATCTTTGTCTTTTTGGACAGGAGTGTGGAGGTTCTTTAAACTTCATAAGCATCTCTTAAAAGAGAATTTTGAGGGCCATCCACAGAAATGGTTCTTAAAGAATACAGAAAATGCTTCTCTATGGAATAACACAAAGAACTCCTTCTTCCACACTTTTTAAGATTAGCGATGCCTTAGAAGGAACGCTTATGGCTCCCTAAAGAATCAATAATGATTTTTTTCTTAAATGGAATATACCTTCATATAATATAAAGACTCAATAACAAAGTTTTCCTAGAACCACACATCCAAGTCAAGACCTTATATTTAGAACCTGCTAAATGTTTTGAGACACTGGGTAGAGGGCTGACTTGGGTTTGATGATTAAAAAGTGCTCAACAAAGTAATTAAATGTTTTTTTATTTCCCTATATGGGGCTAAGTGCATCTTTTCCAGGAGATAAACAGCTCCTGTAGAGAAACATGAGGAGTGATGGGTGATCATAGTGATTTAGGCTGTGCAATTTCAGTGGCTGTGTTAATACTCTTGAATTTCCCAAATGTCAAGCACAGCAGCAATAGCCATGTTGGCTCTACTGAGAAAAAGAATCCTCTGACCAATACTCAGATGTACTTCTTAGAAGACATCTGACAAGCTCAACCACTGATTACTATTATTCGCTACTGCTTATGTATCACTCTTCATCTCCAAGTAATATTCATGGTTAGAGGAAAAATGCAGCTGCAGCTGGGAGAATGGAACAGTGATTGGACTGAGAACTGCAACTAGAAAATGCTGATGTACCTTTTGTTCGAGGAAAATTTACAACACAAAACATTTTACAACATTTTACCATAATGTAACACCAGCAACAACGAGTGGGATATTCCAATTAAGAGCTACAATGACTCTTTCCTTCAGCTCGCCCAGAGGCTTTCAAAGGAACTTAGGTTCAAGAGCCTGGGTCAGAAGTTTGATTATTTTTTCCACCAAACCTTTTTTGGATCAAGCAAAACGTATGTAATTATTCAACCCCGACACATAATTTTTGGCATTAAGGTGGTGTCTAACTGTAGCACCGGAGACCCTAAAATGCTCACATCTTTTGCACATTTTTCCCTATTGGTTTGTGAGGGTATACTCGCATCCTCTTACACAATGGAAACAGCTGGCAGCTAGTTTGTCCTCACAAAACCACACCAAACAAGTCTGCTCCACCTTAATGAGCTGGATGAGCTTTGAGCAAGTTTAGAGAGGTTCTGTTGGTGCATGTATTGAAACAATTTGAGTGACTACTGATTTGGCTGATCGACACCTGGTTAAGCAGAAAAGCTATACCAGTGACTGCAAGGAGAAGAAGGGAACATTGCTGAGTAAGAAATGGGTGTTCATATACCCCTGACTTCAGAGTACATTACTGAGTAATGCTTCAATCATGAATTGACTAATCTTCAGCCTAGTCAGACGTGCCTCTTAAGCACATGATGCTAAGAAACTGGAACTTGCTATTCACCGCACACACACACTCGCACACAAACCCCAGAGAAAGTGCAGGACCCTATGCTGAGATCTCTCTCTGTGACGCTCCATTAATATTTACAGCCTCCTCTGAGGAGCGATGATCTCACAGCGGGACGAGGAGAAATGAGGGATGAGCAGAATAAAGGCACGGGAAGAAGAGAAGGATTCGCCGCGACACATTCGGGAACAGCAGGACCAGCAGAAACAAGGGACGAGAAGAATAAAGGGAAGGAACAGAAAGCAAGGCTTGTTCAGTGGGACGGATTTGGGAACAGTTGGTTAAGGGAAGGGAGGAGGGAAAAGGGGGAAAACATAAGACATTAAGGCAGAGGAGGCAGAGGAGCAAAAACAAGTGACCAGTAACAAAGAAAAAACAAAGGAATTAAGGGGTGATTTTCCACAGCGAAAGAAAGGTAATCTGGTATTTTGCCCATATCACGCAGCTCTAAAAAGCAGAGGAGGCTTAATATAAATACAACGAAATTAAAGGCTGGAAGCTGTGAATGAAGTGGGGGGGTGCAGACAGGGCATGAGGGAGGCGGTCAGAAATACAGAGTAGGAGAATGAATACATTTGCAAAAAGGCTCAGGCAGAAGGTTCCCGCATCAGGTGGACCAATTAGGTTGCACCATGTCAAAAGTTGGCAATGGCATTAGTAGTACAAATCGGCATGCAATGCATTCCTGCTCCTGCCATAATCTGTGGCTCCAGCACATTCTGTCACTGGATGCCTCTTTCCCACCAGGCGAATTCCATTAATGAACACCATACCACTGTTGCCATTTATAAACAGCTCAGAGTGGTGGAGCTGCCTGTACTCTGTGAAGCTAAGAACAACACAGAACAGTAAACAGTCACAGTAAAGCCTTTGGAAATGAAAGTTCTCCAAGTTTATCTCGGTTGGGTTTGGCTCGAAAACTGAGAGCAACAGCGTACGTGAGATTTCAATCACAGTACCATAGAAACCACATCCTTCCCACGCTCTGGCTTACCAGATGATTCACTTTAATTCAATTTGTATTGGTGAAACACCTTTAACAGCAGACACTGACTTCTAGATCCAAAATATAGATCCTACATATATATACCCAGGCTTGAAAGGGATAAATGTTCTTTAAGTGATTAAAGAATATGAAAGAGCCACTGAGATGAAACACGACTCATCAGGGAAATAAATGGTGAGGAACCAAGATCTAAAAAAGAGGAACTGAAGAATCACTGAAAAGAAACCCAAATAAGTTCCAGCCAAACTTTGTTTCCAGATAATTCCAGGGTAGGGATTTCCAGTAACACTCTCAGTCGCCCTTCCACTGCAGAGGCTAGCTATATTTAGTATTCAGAGAGATATGGACAACTGCTGTACGCAGTCCCATGTCAGTCCATGTATGATGAACCAGTAGATAGTCTGTAAGAACTCACAGTGACACAGAAACAAAAACTGGCATAATCAATGATCAATCAATATCAAAGATCTCTGCTTCCTTAAATGATATCCAGGCTGCTGAACAATGGCACATTTGAAAGACAATTTCACTGTCCTTTCTGACTGTAAGAGAGAGCGGTTTTGGCAACTGGCAAGACTCAAACCTGGTTAACATACTCATAATAGCAATATGGAACAAAAATGTCCACCCATAGCAAAATGTTGCTGTTAAAACAACAAATTATGTCTAGTACTGGAACATAGGGAACCCTTTCCTAGAAACATTGTACGAAGATCTGCTTTCCTTTAGTATCTGCATCTAAAATGTTGCTCCCTCCCACTTACTCAAAACTCCAGCCAATCAGGGGCTTAATTGGCTAGAGCAATACAATATTGACAATAATATTGCCACTAATATTGACAATATTTTTTGACAATATTGTGAAGGACCAGCACTTACCAGTAATTACTTTCACCAGCAATTCTGGAAAATAATCCAAACCTCTTGATTGTATACACAGCAAACTTTTTCATTACATGTGAATAAAGAAGTGTGAACAGTCCTCTCCTTTTAACCCACAGTCTATTCCACCACAGTCATGCCTAGAAACCAGATTGCTCCCTTTAACTTACTACAGGCCCGTCCCTATATTTGTAGTAACGAACCCCACAGGTGATGAAACAAGTTTTAGACGAATGTCGAAAAGGCTCAGTCCCATCAGAGCCTTTTGAAGAATTGCAAGTCAAGGTCACGCACGCTCATTGCCACTTTTTTCAGGGAACCTTTTAAGGTCCTTGTCAGCTTATATTAAGGTCCAATCAGAAACATAACAGCTGGGAGTGTAATAAATGAGACCAACAAAATGCTGTAGTAGCAGTGTAGCCATGACGAATTCCCTGATATTAGTGTCCTGTTGCCATAACACAGAAAGCAAGTTCTGCAAGGCTTGACCAGGTAGGTCTAGTTGGCCAACCAGTCATGTGAGCATGAAGGAGTGAATGCTAATGATGGTAATGGAGAATGAGAGTCGCTGGGTGCCAGTTGGCATTCTGGAAATGGAATCTGTGGCTGAAGCTCTCCTTCGAGGCCTACAGCTGACAGAGAGGGCGGCGGGCCAGCAGCTCTGAGAGCGGCAAGAGTGGTGCCGGAGAAGGAGGGTGAAAGGGATTGTGCGAGGCTTCTGGAGCCAGAACGAGGGAGAGGACTTGTGAATCCCGACTCGCTAGTAAGAAAAAAAAACTAACAAAAAAAGATGCCTCGGAGCATTTGTTTTCTGAGAGGAATTACAAGCAGAGGGAAACACGAAACCCTCCAGCAAGTGAAAGACAAATCCTTGCCGCTTTCTCCGCCCCACCAGTGTCCCCTGAAAGACACGCATGAGAGGATTACACCCTGCTGCAACGGTTTAGTCCTGACAGACAGCATGCTTCCCTCCCTCTCTCTCTCTCTCTCTCTCTCTCTCTCTCTCTCTCTCTCTCTCGTGTCTGTGCAAGAAAAAAACAGCTGGAGAATGTGTCCTTTTTTTGGATTTGAATGTAAGCCCACCTGGGGTGAAAGATGCTCGGCGAAATCCAAAAAGGCCTTTTTTCCCCTCTATTACACTCGCGGGCGAAAGAGGTTAAACATCAGAAATTCTGAAGAGGATGGAGGCGAGATAATGCCCACTTGCCAAAGCTGTTGTAGCCACTTCCTCTTCTGGCAAACGGAGAATCGCGATGTTGAATAGGCCATCCTACAGGGTTGCTGCCTCACACTGCGCCCACAATCTTTTCCCATGTCAATATTTAGACACAGGAATTAGATTAGTCTTTTTCTCTACATTGTGAGGACCGAATTAGGCTACGTGCCGTAGTCAACTAATTTCCGCTTGGAATGTAAAAAGGCTATGAAGACAGGTCAGCTGTTTTACACCATGTAAAGGTTTCCTTGGAACAGACTGAGAAGCAGAGAGACAGATTATGCCATATCATCGCTACAGATGTGTAGAGATGGGTACGATTTTTAGGTATTATTTTTTTTCCCTCTGTTCATATGTATAAACCCTTGAACACAGCCTGAACCAAATCTTTTGATTTTAAGACATAAGGAGGACACGCTCAGCTACATAAAGGGAGTCAAAACTACAAATATAATGAAGATAAAACAGAGCCTGTGCTGCAGCTTTGTTCCATTTTCTACCCAGTACAGTAAAAAGTGCCAAACTATTAAAAAATATATATATAAACTACAATCGGAATCAAAAACCTTTATTGATACCAGAGGAAATTGCTTAAATAACAACTTGTGCTCAAATAAACAGCTTGTGCACTGCATTGATGCATCACTGGCTTTAAAATGGCACTGCTGTAAAAGCTGGTTAACACAGCATACCTCAAATTAGTGAATCTTATGTCTTATGTCACATTATGGCATAGCAATATTCATATATAAAATCATTGTCCCCTCACTACAGTTATCAGCATGCACTGCAAAAACACATCATACAACCACCGGAAATTATTTTGACTTCTAGAGTAGCCACTTATATATAGAGAGACTAATAATATATATATATATATATTGAGGCTGATGAATTCCAACATGAGGTTCTTCCTAGCAGTAACATCATAGGCTGTCTTCTTCGTTAGCTAACTATCGGAACTATCAGAGAAAAAGTCCTCAAGAACCCAACCCCCAAGTTGTATTTTTGTGTTTTTAAATACCTCTGAACTTCAAGAAACATCCTCAGAATTTAGTTTTGCTAGTGACAACCCAGAGAACCTGACTACAGTGGCACCATTGTAGGAGGTGAAAAGCCTTGTTCCTGATATTCATGATACAGATGAAAATGCATAAAAGAGATTCAATTGTCACCAGGGGGCGCTCTTCAGAAATAGGTTGTGTAGAGTTTTCACTGCTGGACTATACTGCTCAATGAAGTGACGACTGTGATAATTAAACAAATTAATAAACACCGCATGAGTGATATTTTCCATGCACTTTTATGACAGTTTTTTTATTGTTACATATTTCACTGCCCTCTTCTCCATACACACAAAAAAATCAATAATTCATCTTAAAAGACTGGAAGTCCCTTCGAACATCCACTTCATATGCGGCCTGACATGTTTATAACGAATGATAGCAATAAAAACACAAAGCCAACACGGCCAACTCACATCTCTTTATGCCTTTGGAATCTCATAAGTAAACGTTTGTCTGATTTCTATATTTCTATATTCCTTGACTGTATTTCTCTTTATGCCAGTTACTATGCCTTCAAAATTTATATTTAAATGACCTCTGTTCTGATTGGCTGCTCTGTATACTGTCTCTTTCAAAAAGCAGTTTGGGTCAAACCCTTCCTCATAACTTAATGAGAGGGGTCAAACTGCTGTAGGCTGAATCCAGGGATATGTTAATAAACTGTGATTTATAGTTTAGGTTTCATATATGGACTGTGTGGAAGGGGTGTGAACGTATATTTTGACATGTTTAGAATATTTACTCGCCTTAAGCTGTTTAAAATCTATAGCCGTGATAACTGAAAGTATTGAAAGTCATCACAATGTACCAGTATGATCGCAATACCGATATTTCATCCATATTGTGTTCCGGAGTAGCTGTCGACAGTTAGGCAATATGTGAATGAGGTAAGTGCACTCACACTGCACCCGAAAACTGCTGCTGCACCTCTAACCATCGGCATGACCAGCCAACTGTCCCTTTTTTCTCACAGAACATTCTATTTGATTTTGTTGCTGTTTCTAAAATGTTTAAAAAATTTAAAGTTTACTTTAAAGGGGAGTTCCACCTAATGTTCAATATTTTCTCAGTGATTAGAGAAAATTAAGTGGTCAGCATGTAAACACACTCTTCCTGAGCAGGTTCAGTGGGAAACGCTATGTTCTGGAGAAACTCAGAACTGTTCAGTGGTGGTGAACAGAACCAGACGTCTGCCTCATAAAGCAAGAAAGTTGTGCCATGAAATGGTTACGAACAATGCCTTAGAGGATGTTTTACCAGTTTTGTGAAGATTTTGACCTAAAAACATATTCATGACGGAGGAGATACACGCAGGCGGTCGAGAGGCAAAACAGTTGCACCTGCTCCACATTACTCTTCTTATTTTTAAAGATTAATCATTGTTTAACATCAACATCACATATAAACACTCAGAAGACACGTGTGGGGTCTCTGGGTATGTTTGAGTATATTTTTACGCACGCCCCACCCCTGACTTTACTCCCTGTAGTGTTGAATTACGGCCCCTACAGTGGTGGATAAGCAGTGGGGTGCTGAGGTTCAACTCCACCTCACACACAAACACAAACACAATCACACACTCTCTCACACACGCGCGCGCGTCCTCGTACCTGCCTGCGCGTCTCCCATCCGAAGCGCCGCGGAGAGCAGCAGCAGCAGCGTCAGCCTCATCATCGCTCCTCACGCTGCAGTGTTTACCTCCCTTCACATGTTCAGGAGCCGCTCCGGGTGGCCCGCCCCGCATGTCCCGCCGCCCGAGCTGAGGAAGAGTGGAGCCCCGTCTCCGTGGTGCCCTAGACTGGAAAACTTGGGTCCGCTCCACCAGGCGCTCGGTCTCGGACTCAACTGCCCAAGTTCGGCTCCGGCGCGCATCAGAGCCACGCCCCCAACGACTCTCTGGCAACGCCCACGAGCTAGCTGATAGGCTAACGCCGGGGTTGGCAACGCCCCCGCGCGACCCTCATTGGTTGGAGTGTTTATCTCTCTTCACTCCGGGAGACTGCCCTCGGACCATCCACCTGCCGAGAGAGAAAGAGAAAGAGAGAGAGAGAGAGAGCGAGAGAGAGGGTAAATTGAAAAAGAGGTAAATGAAAAAAGGTTTGAAACATTGAGGAAAGAGAGCAAAATAAAAATCAAATAAAGAGAGAGCGACACACAGAAAGAGTAGACAGAAAGAGAAAAAACTTTGGGTTTTACTGTCAGTCTAATGATGTCTCTCTCTCTCGCTCTCTCCAATCTCTCCAGGGCAGAGAATGACCCTGGTTGGTGCACCAGCCCACCGCAGGATACACACACACTATTCACGCACACACTCACACCTACAGACAATTTAGAATCCCCATTTCACCTTTGAATTGTGGGAAATCCGGGGACCCCTGAGGAAACCCACGCCACCACTAGAAGAACATACAAACACCACACACACAAGACCAGGACCCGGATTCAAACCCCCAACCCTGGAAGTGTGAGGCTACAGTGTCCCACGGTGCCATGGTTTAAAACATAAATTATATAAATAAATTATAACTACAAAAAGTTTACAGCCTGTTAAAACGCATTTATCTGCATGAAAATGCAAAAACACACAAACACAAAACAACATGTAAGAAAATATATTTGTGCAATAAAATGTTGCTGTCTGTACGGAAATGTCACTATTCACAAGATTTCTGTGCGGTACAGAGGTGCAGAGAGATTGATTCATTATTGATGGTTTTCTGGAATCACCTCCTCAGTGATTGTGGTCTGCTGCTCCTGCCTTCAAACCCCTGATCACAGTAAGTCTGCGAGCATTAGCTTTGGCATCGATTACAGCCAGAATCAAATCTGGAATCTCACAAAATCCCCTTAATGGAGTTAAACATTTCTCCAAGCTTTGAAGGTTAGGAGGACACTCACAATTAGTCATCTAGCAGTTGCCTCTGTTTGTGAACGTAGGGATGAATCTATCTATGGAAGAATGCAGTTTGCTGCTTGTCTCCTCCACCACACCTGATGGAGATATTGAGGTTCACCAGGGTTGGTGAGGTTTCAGATTATACTTCCAGCTAAACGTACACCAGGGGTACCCAATGCTGAAATAACTAAAGTGTGCCTTCCAGGACCATATCTGGGCATCTAGGTGCCCCAACCTTCCAGTAAAGCAGTGGTGACCAAATCTGTGCCTGGAGATTCAGACTTCAGAGAACTAGACTTCTCAGGAGAGAAAACCTGCAAACACTTCTGAACTTCTTCAGAAGTCCCTGATGGTCTGGAGTGTTATGTGAGGGATAGTAGTCAGTATGTTAAGGCAGTTTTCCATAACCATACAGGAACTGTTCTGTATCTAAACTATGCTGCAGTGGTCTGGAAACTGTAGTGTGCTTTGATTTTCTTGTGTATATTAGTGTGGTAACTGTGTTTCTGACGCATTTGCAGTGCAATTCTCTTCCAACTGTTTATGACCAGTTTTTGTCTCAAAACTGCTTCCGTGGAGTCAAAAGTTTATTTCTTTCAGAGCCACTCTTGTTGTTGTGCTCTTTTATTTTTAGTCTTGTTTGAGTGTTTGAATTTCCTCTTGACATTTTCAGTCGTGTGATGAATAGCCAACCCAGCTAACTTGTCAGCAATGTCCTGGTACACCTTTGTATTTCTCACAGTGTTAAATAACTCCCACTGAGTTTTATCTTCATTTCAAGCAGAGTGTAGCAGTGCTTACACTTTGTTAACTTCCCAGTAGTTAATTTATATAATGTCTCCATTGTTGTTGTTGTTGTTTTTTGCCCAGACAGTAAAAAAACAAAAAAACAAAACAATGACCTGTTGCCATGACAACATTATGACCAATCAGAAAGCAGTGACAGAGTCAGCTCAGCTGCTGCCTTCTTTTACATTTACATTTGTGGCATTTATCAGACGCTTTTATCCAAAGCGACTTCCATTCCCTAATGACAGGGGACAGTCTCCCTGGAGCAACTTGGGGTTGAGGGTCTTGCACAGGGACCCAGTGGTGGTATGCTGAAGGATTCGAACCCATGCCCTCTTGGTCTGGAGGCAAGTATCCTACCCACTGAGCTACCTCCACCCCTGGCCCTGTGCATCAAGCAGCACAGATATTGCTGAGGTCTGGCTTTGTAATGGTACATGCAGCACAGTTACTTGTGCCAGAGGAAACCCACTATTAGATACAGGTTGGAACTAAATGCTGCAGGAAAGTAGATTTCCAAGAGGAAGGATGGTGACCACTGCACCAGTGCACCAGAATGTCTCTTTAATTTTTCTCATGACTGCGGGCATATTCTCCAAAATAAGAGCTAAAAATTAGAAATCTTGGTTGGAAAGAACAGTATTTGTGCTTAAGTATTTAAGCTCTGAGTTTAAAGGAAACGTCCTCCAATTTCTCATAATTCCCATATAATTCAGTGGTTGAGATCGGTTTAGGGATGTCTTTACAGTGGTGGTGAACGGAACATTTCACATCTTGTAACATCCTGCCCTGTTTTCCACCGTTTCTTTTATGGGACTTTTATTTTGACACTTCTGAGTCCCCCCCTTCTTAATCCTCTCTTTGGTCTGTCCAGTGATACCGATAGGTTTCACGAGGTTACTTTATCTAAGCTGCCTGCACACTGAGACAGACATCATTCTGTTCATTTGCCTTTGGTATAGTGTTTATTTGTTTATGCCTTTCTGAGTTTTGGTTAATGCCTGGTTTGTGCTCCCCTGTGTGTCTCTGGTCCCTCCTCTGTTGATGTCTGCTCCTCTCTGCTCCCAGTGTTGTAGTTCGCATCAGCCTTGCTGCTCATGCCCGGTGTGTGGGCCTCTCTCTTCAGGAGTTCTAGGAGTCCCTATGGTGAGTCCGGGTAAAGGGTCCGTGTGGGTGCTGTGTGTGGTTGTAGGACCTCCTTGCTTGTTGGGTTACGGGTGCCCTCAGAAGATGAATGCACTATGAACCTAATTAGGTGGGGCTGGTAGGCCTCCCCTAAGGTGAGTTCTGTGAAGGGTGTTACTAACAGTCACATGCGGTTGCGGGGCCGTCTCACCTGGACGGGTGACTCCTGAGAGATTGGTGGTCCTGCACATCAAAAACAGCCTCATCAGCATTGGCAACATATGTGTCTTGGTAAATCCTGTATTTCCTGACCGTGTTTTCGAGAAAAAACGGTAGCCTGCTTGTTATAGTCTGGTTGATTCCCGTATCTTGGTAAAATCTGTGTGTCCTGTGTTCTTTGAAACAACTATAACCTGTCTGTGTGATTTTGTGTCACTGTAATGTCTGTGGACCCTCTGTTGCCTGTCCTGTTCACAGCTGCTGCTTGTGCATTCTACTCTCCACACCCTCACACCATATGACACACCATCAGAAACGATTTAATGATGATTTTGTATTCATTAATTCATAATTATATATCATTTTAAATGAATTTTCTCAGCTGAACTGCCACCAAAAATGGCTCATACTAGCACTCTGAACCAGTTGACTTGAAGATACTGCATCAAGCAAACCATGGAAATACAACCATCATTTTACATCCGTTTATTTAACAGTAAACAACAAAGGAAAATCGCCAGTTTAGTCTCTGGCGATGCCACAGCCATCCCACGAGTCCAAGAGAAAATAATTTGCCTCACTCTCTTTGGCTGACGCCCTTACCCCAGGCCCCTTGGTCTACTTGGTGCACTGAAGTAACAGAATTAGTAGTTAGTGTCCTCTTCCAAGTGTGTGGAGCACATTTGGGGGAAAACCTAGACCTTCTCGCCTTCACCCTTCTTGTGTTGGAGGAGTCCTACTAAGCAAGTGGAAATAGATGAACATGGTTTTGGAGAACTGTTGCAGGCTAATGCTGAACAGTGTAGCAGTGGAATTCAGCAGAGTGTAGCAGGCATTCAGATCATCTTCCAGAACTCCAGGGCTGCCTGCCAGTAATTCCCATAGCACTCCCAGCTCTGACGTCTCTGAAGCGAAGGATGAGAGAGGCCCACATTCAGTGCCAAGATTTGTAATGGAGGGGCCCATGACCTATTGATTCCTTCGCCTACTCAACCCTTGACATAGGACTCACGTGCCACCCCAGACACCTTTGGTGTTCAATCTTCACACAATTCTCCAGAACAGGAGACTAATCGAGTAAATTGTGATCAAAGTGTATGTAAGAAGTGCTGTAGTTCAGACAGAAATGGTCAGTATACAGCTGGCTTTGGAGGAGAATGTCGAGGATATTGGCCTTTTAAAAGTGGATCATGTGAGGGTGTCCAAGAACAGTTCATTACCTCAAGTTTCACTCTGACATGGGGAAGCAGAGGTTGGAAGGCAGTCAAGTAAGTCTGCATTACGAAGAAACCTGTTGATTTTGGGGGGAAAAAGGCAATGTAATATCATTGCTGTTCATGGCCTCTGGGGAAAAAAGGCAGTAGGATTGAAAGACCTAAATGACTTTTAAGATGTTAACAATAATAAGGACGGTACTCAATATTGTGCCAAAGTCAGAGGTCCTTTCATCAACTTCATTTCCAGTTATAATAAATAATCACATTAAATACAAAACATTAATTTCTGCAGTTGTTCCCATGGAGGGTGACCAGAGTTTCCACTTTTGCCTGAATAGTCTGTTTATAAAATTACAAATTCATTCATTTTCTGTAACCCTTATTCCCTGGGTCTACGGACAAAAGGCAGGGAAATAAGGAACCCCGGAAGAAACCCACACCACCAAGGAGAACATACAGATTTCACATGCACACACAAGGCCAGGATCTGGATTTGAACCCCCAACCATGGAGGTGTGAGGCACCAGTGCTACTCACTGTGCCACCGTGGGGCCATATTACATATTGTTATTATTTCATTCATTTATTGGTTCATGCATTGTTTGTCTATGGGCCATTGTACACTGGGGCCCATGGTGACTTCCCCTCACCATTGACCATGTGCTTTTGGTGCTTTAGCGATTGGAAATGCACTGACCTTGTGGGCTATTAACTACCATCACAGTTTACTTGAAGGGACCCCTCCTAGTAACAGTTAATAACTTTTCTATGAGAAAATGAGGCTGCAGATGGAGTTAAATGAACAAAATTTTAGACCCATTAAATATCAATATGAAATACCAGTCAAGTCTAAACATCTGATGCTGATATAATGGGTATGGAGAGCTAATACTATGAACTGGTTCCAGTTGATGATAGCTGATGCTGGATTGGATCAGTGAGAGGAATGGGAACGGTGCTCTGCACATCACCACCACACATTTGTTGAGTCAACATTTGTAGTGATTACTCCTCCCTCATTATGTATACAAGACACTCAGGACACAATTTCAGCTCCATATTATGCCAAAAAAAAGGCACAATAAAATGACTGATGAATCTTTTCTTCTTCTTCTTCTTCTTCTTCTTCTTCTTCTTCTTCTTCTTCTTCTTCTTCTTCTTCTTCTTCTTATTATTATT
>JBBPDC010142513.1:0-24479 GCA_037974485.1 Hemigrammopetersius urotaenia
ATTTGCTCAAACATTGGTGTTTGCTAAACTATAGATAATTATTTTACATTTAAAAAAGTGTTATTTCTGTTCTCAATATGTTTTGTTTTTTTAATTAAAAAACACAACAAAAAGTACCGATAAGAGTATCGTTAAAGTACCGAACCGATAAGTGGTATCGAAAGAAGTAGTAATACCGTTAAAACCTTAACGATACCCATCCCTACTGACGAGGCTGAAATCGTGTGAGAATTGTGCTTTTCACCAATTTTACACCAGCACCAAGATTGGTCCAATCGAAGGAATAGCTTAAGGCCCAACTTAATACTAACCTTTTTAGCCTCGTTTTATTTTATGTATTTTTCTGCATGGTATATATTTCGATTATGGAATTGTATCTGTCTGCACAAAACAATTTATATACACACTTATTTAAAACAACCAACATGTAAAATGAATAACATTATTTATTATTTTGTTACAAGGACACCTGTCAAGAGCTGAGGCAGCAAGCTATGAGCCAATTCTTGAACTTGACTTGAGGATGTCCTAAATGACCAGTCTCGTAGCGTGTTCACAGTATGCAGAAGTGGTCCAGGAAAGTCTTAATGGGCACCCAAGGGTTATTAATGTGTGTGGGGAGTGAGGGTCAACCTGCACAGATCAGTGAAGTTACTGCTGGCTGTGATAGAAAGATGTCAGACAACACAGTGCTACGTATGGCGTTGTGTAGCCACAGGCTGTTCAGAGTGCCCATGCTGATACCCAGTGCATGGCTAAAAGCATCTACAGTGGGCATGTGTGCATCAGAACCGGATCATGGAACAATGGATGAAAGTGGCCTAATTCGATGAGTCACGTTTTCTTGAAATCACGTGGACGATTGTGTGTGTATCTCTTATACAGGGAAAAGACGGGACCAAGAGGTTACTTTTTACACACTGCCTAAATGTTACACAGGTCAACGGGTCAAAATCATCAGAGATAAATTCATGTGGGTTTTGTGGGTTTTTCTTTGCTGATTTCAAATCTGTCTTTAGTTTTTCCTGCAGGTACAATGTTTGTGATGAAGCCAGTTCTATACTGCATGATAGTTGGTATAATGATCGTATAATAATCATATGCTGAGTGTTTTTGAAGAAACCGTGATAACTGACTGACACTGATCATTATATCTATGCCACAGTGTGGCCTGTCTGACTTCACACTGAAAATATTGAAACAGTTCTTGATTGGTGCCTGTGGTTTAATAAAAGCTGCATGCAAGTCTATTGCAGATCTAATATTACTCATAATTCAAAAAGTTGATGTGTCTGCAGATCTGAACTCGGTGTGAAAAAACGGTTTAGAAACGTGTGTTGTGGTTTTTGATGATTATAATGACTGGTGTTATACCTCTTCATGGCAGCAGTGTGGAAGAATGTTTAATCATGAACACTGTAGTCTACCACAGGTTTTTTTTTGACTGACTGAATTTTATTTTCCCTTGCCAGCAACCAACCAGTGGTTTATTCCAGCAGTACGTGGGGACATTCCTCCAGGCTGTGCAGCATATGGCTTTGTGTGTGAGGGCACACGGCTGCTGGTGTTCGGTGGTATGGTTGAGTACGGCAAATACAGCAGTGACCTTTATGAGCTACAGGTAAGATGAAAATAGTTTTTTTAAAAACAGTCTTTTTAAGCGTGCTGTTATTCTGCCGTTTAGTCCATACTGTTTTTGTGCTTTTGATGATGTGTTTTTCAGGCTAGCAGGTGGGAGTGGAAGAAGCTGAAGCCCAAAGCCCCTAAAAACGGCCCACCACCATGCCCACGTCTGGGCCACAGCTTTTCACTCGTGGGCAACAAATGCTATCTTTTTGGAGGCCTGGCAAATGAAAGTGAGGATCCGAAAAACAACATTCCCAGGTATGTAATACTGGTGATTTCTTATTGTGGTAAATTGTCAGTACGATTTCCAGTCTTTTCAGAATAATATTGTGAGTATTATCAGTACTTCTAGACCATGGAACACAACCACAGGTGCAATAAAACAAATGTAGCACAGGCAGCCTGCAAACAACAGCCAGTATACAATAGGCCTAAATGCACAGACAGCTGATTAGATGAAGGTAATTAGTTTTTTCTCTTTGTAGTGTGTTTAGTCTAGTTCAAATTCTTTGCAAAAATAGTGTTTTGGAGTGATGTAATTGTATATTTTAACTGCATTGCCATCCTTAGGTAGCCTAAGATTGGATATGCTGAAAACGCTTGTTTGTTTTTATTTGTCTGTAGATATTTGAATGATCTCTACACATTGGAGCTGCGCCCTGGTGCTGGTGTTGTTTCCTGGGATATACCAATTACATATGGAGTTTTACCTCCTCCCAGAGAAAGCCACACTGCTGTCATTTACACTGACAAAACCATTAAAAAATCCCGACTCATCCTTTATGGAGGAATGAGTGGCTGTCGTTTGGGGGATCTTTGGACGCTGGATATCGGTATGTGTGTTGTTTTTAAGCCAGTAATCGTTGACGGTATCGGAAGCTGCAGAAAAATTAGATCCAGAGATGGTCTAGCTGTTTTTGGCTGTTTGAAGCTTCACAGTCACAGCTAAAAATGCAGTTTATGTATAATGTGCTGCTTTGAACCCAGAGTTGTTAGAGTCACAAGGCCTATTTTGTGATAGAAATAGCTTGAGTTGGTTCTTTACAGTACCAGAACTTTGGAGGAAGGAGAGAAAATATACTGTTCTGGAATTGTTTACATGTCATGCCATGTATGTCTTTGTGGCGGAATGATGTGACTACAGCTGATTTGAAGGCAGTTGGAGAGTAGATGAAAGGGGTACTGACTGCAGGAATGGGTTAATTTGATCTTGATCATTTTTCCATTGAAAAATTGTGCTTAGTCCTTCAATTTGATGAAAGAAGGTGCAGGAAGAGAAGGTTTGAGAAGGCAATTTTGCAGCAGATGTCGTAGTATTAAACCTAGTTAGAAGGGAACGGCATGAAAGAAGAACAGTTAAGGTGCCACTTCCTCAATCATTTCTCTGTCGCTCCTATAAGAATCGGTTGTTGTGGAGGATATAAGATAGCGATGGTGAAGGATGTGTATTTTGTTTTGCTCTAGAAGACAAATAGTCTTAATAGTAAAAAATTGTTCCTCCTCCCTTTTTTGCCCCCCCACAGACACTCTAACGTGGAATAAACCTACTGTAAGTGGCACAGCGCCGCTCCCTCGCAGCCTCCACTCAGCCACTACCATCACAAACAAGTGAGCTTTCACTCCTAGGTTTTTCTCTTGTCATTCGCTGATTACAAGTGTGACTGTCTCACTATTGTCTTTTCTCTCTTTGTGAACGGTGCAGGATGTATGTATTTGGCGGATGGGTACCAATAGTGAAGGATGATGTGAAGGTGGCCACACATGAGAAGGAATGGAAATGCACGAACACGCTGGCCTGCCTCAACTTGGGTGGGTCTTTTCACTTGAACATGATCCATGTTATTATTGTTTATTTGAAAATAGCAGCTTCCGATTGTACTGCACTCTTAAAAACAGACAACCATGACAGGGATGCATGGACAATTGCCTGGGAGCCCACAGTTTAATTTATAGTTAAAGACTATGTTGCAAGGACTATGTTTTTTTTTTTTGTTGTTGTTTTTTGGTTCAGTTTTGTTAATTTGTACAGATGAAAAAGCCACAGTAGTGCTGCATTAAAGAATTGCTCCCTTTGTGATGACATTTACAGTAATAAAAGCACCTGCAATATGATGTGCTCAGGAAAGCATGCCAGCATGTTGTGACAGCAGCATGTTTGTATGCTGTCACATATGTGAAGCATGCTATGTAAATGAGATACTCTGTTGACCTATATAACATTTTTAATTTCAATGCTTATGCTGCTTTTGTCTGTTCCAGAAAAATGAAACTGTGTATTGTGATTTATGCCTGATATTTGCCCACCCTTTTTTTCAAATTAAGTGTTCATATCTTATTCATGAAAGATTGACACTCTGCAGGACCACAGACTGCTTCCCTAAGGAACCTTTTTAGAAATGTTTTCTAGGGCATGATTTTAGCACCTTTTTTATGAGTCTGTGTGAATATCTCTTAAAGAAGCCTACTGAAAATTTTAAAAACAAACCTATGTTTTTTTTTTAACTAGTGTTAAGAGATCTTTTTCTCAGTTTTTAAACCAAGTTGTTGATATACACACATTGTAAAGTGTAAGGCTAATGGTGGTTCCAGTGGCATGTTGTAACGAAATCCGTCGTTTCAGACACAATGTTGTGGGAAACCATTTTGATGGACACTTTGGAGGACAACATTCCACGGGCTCGTGCTGGACATTGTGCTGTTGCCATTAACAATCGTCTGTATGTGTGGAGTGGCCGTGATGGATACCGCAAAGCCTGGAACAACCAAGTGTGCTGTAAGGATCTGTGGTACTTGGAGACAGGTGAGAAGATAAAGTACTGACATGAACATTCCCCAATGCAGGACACCCTTACTGGTCATCATCCATACTCCTGCTCTCGTACAAACACTGGTTCTGATCATGATCAGCCGCTCGCTACAAAGTTTTTTCAAAGTGTCATTTAAAAGTTTCCCCTCTGGCATTTAAACAGAAACTTGTTTTGTTGCTTCGCTCATGTTCTCACAGAGAAACCTCCCGCACCTTCACGAGTGCAGCTGGTGAGGGCCAACACCAACTCTCTGGAGGTCAGCTGGGGGGCAGTATCCACCGCTGATTTGTACGTACTGCAGCTTCAGAAATACGACATTCCGTTGTCCACCAGCACTGCCTCTGTGGCATCATCGCTACCAGGGAACTCTCCGAAAAGCCCTGTGCCAGCTGCATCTGCGCTCTCTGCACAAAGCCTGCCTCAGGTTCCTGTTTCTGTGGCCACTCAAGCTTCCTCACCCACTGCCGCCGGCCTGCCCATCCTAGCTACCACACCTACCAGCCCACTGGCTGCCTCCACTGCGCGGGGCCCAGGTAAACATGCTCAAAACACAGGCTTCTCATGGGGGCTTTGAAAATATTAATATTCTTAAGTCAGTATATTAATGTTTGAATGTGTTCATTCAAATATTATAATGATACGGTTATTTGTGCCTTTACATATTGTTGTCATTTTATACTGCTGTCATTTTATACCGCTCGCCAGAATCAAATTCCTTGTATGTGCTCGCTCAAACCTTGGCCAATAAATTCGATTCTGATTTATCTATTTGAATAACCAATTCTTTTGCATTCAGTTGATTAGCATTTTGTCCTAATTTCTTTAGGAATCATTGTCATTTTTGCCCTGACTCACTAATCACTAAACAATTTGGGATTTTATAAGAGTACAAATTCTTTTCCCGCATTTAATCCTGTTAATTTTTTTTTTAGCTGTTCTGAAAGTGACAGCTGCTCAATCCAGCACTGGGGCTCCAGTCGTCACTGTGCGCCCGGCAAATCAGCCTGCAAAATCTCCAGTCACTGTGACATCAGTCCCTGCTGGTGTTCGTATGGTGGTGCCAGCACAGACGGCCCAGGCAACGGTAAGAGGCTAATGTCTGAGAGTGTTTGGATCTTTTAAAAAGTTCTAATGAACGTACGTTTCAGTTTTTAAAATGTATCTGTTCAATTTTATAGCCAATGGGCAACAGTCCTCAGATGAGTGGAATGGCTGCTTTAGCTGCAGCTGCTGCTGCCACCCAGAAAATCCCACCGTCACCCGGGGCCACTGTGCTGAATGTGCCTGCGGGAGCCACCATTGTTAAAACCGTTGCTGTTACACCAGGATCTTCCACAGTTAAAGTAGCGTCTCCAGTTATGGTACAGTTACCCACCGTCTCCACTTAAACCCAGCATTACTTATTATTAAGAGAGGTTTTTTTTATTAAGTGTTTTCAGATGATACAAAGGGAAAAAACACAGTAAACAAACACAAATATATAGGTGTGAGAAAGAAGGAGAGAGAGGAAAAAATATATACATTATAATAAACAAATAAATGGGAAAAATAGTAAATAAAAAAACTTTAAATAAATACAAAGAAACAAACAAGGTGTTTCGCATCATCCTGGGATTAGGCTGTTGAAACACACAAGCATCAAAACAAATATGTCCCACTCCAATCCATATTTATTCATATCATGAATACAAATTGGAAAAATCTTCTCCTTTATTCAAAGCAGTCTTTGGTTTTCCGTCTTATTATTTATGTCAATTTTTCTAATGCAAGGTTAGTTAAAACCTCTTTAACCCAGGGGGGTCAAACTCCAGTCCTGGAGCGCTGGTGTCCAGCACAGTTTGATGGTGTTCCTCCTCAAACACATTCACTAATCCTGACAGTTAACTGGTGAGGTGAACAAGGTGTTTCTAAGGAGGGAAATCACCAAAATCTACTGGATCACAGCCTTCCAGGACTGTAGTTTGACACCCCTGCTTTAACCCATAGGGCAGGTGTTAGTCCTCCCACATCTCTCCACTTTATTGCTATTCATTCCTAATTATTCTTCTTACTTCTTTAACAGTTGGATGTAGTATGTATACACTGACATTGCTTGAAAACATGTTCTCTTAGTTGTGGACTATATCTCGTCATTGGAGACCAAGATGCTCAAGTACTGTTATACATTATTATCACTAATCCCTAGCAAGATCTGCTTTTACCTAACCACTGCAGCTGGAAACCACATGTTAACGCTGCTTATAGTGTCCTTCACCACAGACATTTTCCTGGAGGATTTTTAAGTGATTAACTAGTCAGAATAAGCCATTTAGTCACTAGAAACTTGAAGGTTGACCCTAAATCCCTGTCCGTTAATAGATTTAAGACAACTATGATATCTAAAAGCTTTTTGCATCTTGGAATCCAGTAAAAGGTTATACGAGGGTTAATTGTTTTATTCACTGTGCAAAACAATGTGCAAAGCTATAAAGAGAACTGCGCAGTTCAAATTACTGGAAGGTGCAGTACTGTTTTCCCCCATTGCGTTTGCATTGCCCAAATACACTCTAAACAGGACAGATGATTAGAGCATGGCACAGTAACAAAAATCTCATTGGGATGGGCACTTTACTCATATTAAGGTCAATGCTGATGTTGCATCCCATGATTTGAATTTAAATTAATTGTATTCACAACACATTAAGCTTCCCACAAAGTACCCACAAATACTTCTGAATTAAATTAAGAAAGAAAACAATCCTTAACACTAAGCAAAAAGAATAGAGCACAGTGTGGGCAGCAACTAGCAGTAATAGTACATTACTTTTGTAATATTGTTATATTTCTTGATGCCATGTTATTGTCTGGATAATAAGCCATGTCATAGTTATTCATTGTCTCTGAATGATTTCTTTTTGATTTTCTTTCACCACTAATTGTGTCAAAGGTGAGTAACCCTGCCACACGCATGCTGAAGACTGCTGCTGCCCAGGTTGGCACGCCCACCATGTCCAGTCCTGTGACGCCCGCCCGGCCCATTATCACTGTGCACAAGTCTGGCACGGTCACAGTTGCCCAGCAGGCCCAGGTGGTCACTACTGTTGTAGGCGGAGTCACCAAAACTATCACACTGGTCAAGAGCCCACTCACTATGGGAGGAGGTGGCACACTGGTATGGCGTGTTATAGTGAACATAATGGTGGTCACGCAACACTGCTTCAGTAGGGCTGCACAATATGGACAAAAACATTGGTGCATCCTGGGATGGGCAGTGCATAGCACGTTTAAAACCTGCAGAAATGAATCTGCTTTGTAATTGAGTGCTTAGTTTAGTGATTTGTTTAGACAGTCATTTCGATATTGCAGCCTTATTGATACCAGTGTTGCTATATTGATTATCAAATGGCTTCTTGTGAAGGCTTGTTTTAGATCAAGTACGTAATATTTTTGCTTGTTTGTTTTATCCACTATGGTGTAGCTTTCCAGTCTTGGTAAAGTTGTGTCTGTGGTCCAGACCAAACCTGTCCAAACCTCTGCTGTGACAGGACAGGCTTCCACCAACCCGCTTACTCAGATCATACAGGTTTGTGACACCGTTTAAATACATATTAAAATGCATGTAAGTACATTAAAAGGTCTGCCCAGATTAACATTTTGCCAATATACCGTTAAGTAAATGGATGTTTTCCCATCCCAGACGAAAGGCCCGCTCCCAGCAGGCACCATTCTGAAGCTGGTGACATCAGCGGATGGCAAACCCACAACTATAATCACCACATCCCAAGCAGGCGGCACAGGGAGCAAACCCACCATTCTGGGCATCAGTGGCCTAGCATCCACAACCACCAGCAAACCTGGCACCACCACCTTCATCAAAACCATCCCCATGTCTGCTCTCCAGCAGGGCACAACAGGTTTGCAGATTAACCTCTTTTACTCTTGTACTTTTTAAAAAAATTATTTATTTATTTATTTGGTCAGAGTATTATGACTAGATTGTGCTTTGAGTGTATCATTACACCACTATTGTCTATTATATGGGCCCTTTACAGTTCCATTCACTTTGCAGTAGCCATTATTTGTCTTACTACGGATGGGTTATGTGGTTTCATTGTTGTTTTATATATTGTTTTAATTCCATTTATCTGGTTATCACAGACTATTGTCAGAATTGTCTAGAAATGATTTCAGACAGCACCTCACCAGTGATATATTGTATGTACATTTGTTGCGTACATACATAATTATAGTGTATATTGTTTGACAAAATTTTGAACAAGCATGTTTCTCATTACTTTCTTTGATCAAACCTTTGTCCATTTTAGAGAGAGTGGTTCAGTTATGTGTTGCCTGTGTCTCCCTGCTGTCTCCTGTAGGTGTTACTAGTAGCGCTGGACTAAAGAACCCCTTCACTCTTCTTACCACCAAGGTGCTGACGTCTGGCTCTGGCACACCTGGCAAAATCATCACAGCGGTACCAAAGATTGGCACTGTGACAGGCCAGCAGGGACTGACACAGGTATTGGCCATCAGCACCAGAACTGTGCTGAACGAGTATTTAAACCACAATTGTTAATTAGGTTGTTTTATATTATAAAGATGTCCAGCTTACCTTTTTACCAAGAAGCTGAAATGTTGCATTCTGCTATAACATAAAATTCTGGCCTGATTGTATTTTTGCTGAACTAGACAATAGTGATGGAAAGGAAGTTTATGACAAATCTCTTAATATTTATTTCATTGTCCATTTTACTGCTTTACCAAACTAAGTCTGTTTCAGTTCCATTTCTGACATTCTATTTCTGACTCTAGTTTTTTTCCATTGTCTTGCTGGAACTGCAGTAGTCAGAACAAAAAAAAAATTAAGTTTCACTAAAGGCAGGGACAAAAATAAGTTCAGTTTTATAAATTATAAGTGCGGCAATTAAAGTTGGGAGCTCAGTGAGTAGGAAAGTTATTTCTCTGTTTTATATTCAATTCCTACAGATTTAGTGGTTAGCTGAATTGCTGTTTCTTAAAGATGAACTGTCCAAATACTAAATATGGAAGCAAGTACAAACACACTGAACAAATATGCAAATAATTTGTGCTAGCTGTAAATAGCACAAAAAGTCTTAATGCTTTATATATAAATAAAAAAGAGTGTGTTTCCTATGACCAGAGTTTCAGGGCTCTGTTGCTTTTGCCTGTAGGTTGTTCTGAAGAGTGCCCCTGGTCAGCCGGGCACTATTCTACGCACCGTGCCCATGGGAGGTGTCCGTCTCATCTCACCTGTTTCAGTGTCTGGTGTGAAGCCCACTGTAACTACGCTAGTGGTAAAAGGAACAACTGGTAAAAATTGCCTTAATTCTATTTATTTTGTGTTAATTTGTCAGCCAGAACACCTGGCATCCGAAATTGCCATTAGTTTTTCATTGGCGCAAGGACAGTGTAGCTAAAAAGTTATTAGAAGCTTATGAAGCTTAGCAGTGGAAGCCCATCAAATTGTCAGTGATGGCTGATTGACTGCATTTGGAATAAGGGGGGAAAATTGTCCGTTTCAGAGGTGTTTTGATACTTCCAGGTGTCACCACTCTGGGCACGGTTACAGGCACAGTCTCTACCAGCCTGGCGAGTGGAAGTGTGCCCACTGCCAACGCATCCCTGGTAACTCCCATCACCACGCTGGCTACGGTGGCCTCTCTGTCTAGCCAGGTGCTAAGCTCTGCCATCAGCACACCAGTAGCACAGAACACCCTCACCACCGCCACTGTTGCCACGCAGGTATGACCCAACTACAGGCCACATGCAACACTAGAAAACTAATTTCTCAGAAAGCTAATAGATAGCTTCGTTAAAAAACAATCCACAAAAAAGCTTTATATTGTCTATACTGAATTGTAGCAATATTATCTAACCAACTGTTTGGTTATCATTTTCTTTCTGCCCTAGCCTACCCAAGTGACCCTGATTACAGCTCCCAGTGGCGCTGAGGCTCAACCTGGGCAAGATCTTCCTGTCTCCATCCTGGCATCACCCACCTCTGAGCAGCCCTCGTCCAGTGAGCAGGTGCCTGCTGATGCCTCCAGCACGGTTTCCTTTGTCTGCTCAAACCCACCCTGTGAAACCCATGAGACTGGCACCACAAATACTGCCACTGTGGTATCAGCAGGCATGGGTACTGGGCAGGTGGGCACAGTCCAGAGAGTGTGTTCAAATCCACCGCATGAAACTCATGAAACGGGCACGACCAACACGGCCACCACAGCGTCGGCTAGTATGGGCAGTGAACATTTTGGCACAGCACAGAGTGTGTGCTCTAATCCACCATGTGAAACACATGAGACGGGCACCACAAACACAGCCACGGTAGCATCAGCGAACATGGGCACTGAGCACACTGGCACAGTGGAAAGAGTGTGTATGAACCCACCCTGTGAAACCCATGAAACGGGCACCACCAATACAGCCACTACAGCATGTGCAGGAATGGGCACCGAGCAGGTCGGCACAGTGCAGAGGGTGTGCTCTAATCCACCATGCGAAACCCATGAAACTGGCACCACCAACACAGCCACCACTGCTTCATCTAATATAGGCAGCAACCAGACAGGTTTAGTGCAGCGAGTGTGTTCAAACCCTCCCTGTGAAACCCATGAGACTGGAACCACCAACACAGCCACCACTGCAACCTCCAGTATGGAGACAGACGGTACAGGTAACTTGTCTAGCATTACCCCGCACACTCTGACAGATAGACAAATACCCATCGGCATCTTGGAATATTTTGAGATTTGAAGTGCTATACTACAAAATACATAGATATTTTAGGTGAAAGGTAAAAGTGGCCGAATATTTAATGTAGCTATAAAGTAGCTGTACGTGATGAAGTGACTTGTATGTATATACTGCAATTTTTCAATGATAAAAAGATACATAATTATCTTTTTTTTTCTTCGTTAATTACCAGCAGATGCCTAGTCAAGCTAATCAGACCACGGGAAATACTAAACATTGTAATTTGTGAATTGGCTAGATCACCCACCCCTACTGAGAAAAGATGTGATGGTTGATGTTAATTTGTGTTGCATTTTGACTTTAGCTCAGCAGGCTGGTGAGGTCTCAGAAGGATCAAGTGGCACAGAGGCTCTGAGTTCCACTGTAGCTCCACAGGGCAGAGCCATCACTATAGTAACCCAAGCTACGCCAACACCTGGACCTGCTGTTCCTGTGAGCCTTGACACCTCGTCATATTAACAACAACCTTTATTCATTTATGTGCTTGCTTGTCTGTTTCTTTAGCATGTGACAGTGGTTCCCTATCTGGTCCTGTGTAGTATTTGGCAATGCAGTTCATTTGACAAAGGATTTGCTCTGGTTTTCAGTTGTGTCCTATGCAATTCAGCTTTTTGGCATATTCTCAGGACTCCTTATCCTGGAGTGCTTAAATGTGCTTATTTATCCCTACTCCTAAATCCATTGTAAACTGTAATGTTTATTACCCCTAACATTGCATGAGATGCAAATTATTTGGCAGATTTTGCAGCCTATGCCCTGTTATTTCATAAAAAGCTCTCCTAATAAGGTTTTACCTGTTTGGGGAAAAAAACACATTAAATTTAACAGTAGAAGGCCCATTATTAAAAGTGAGTTGGGGTCAGTGGTCTACTTTTTCTTTGCTGCATGGTAGAAAATGTTTCGGCTGTTACTCTATACATGAAAGGCTAATGTTTGTACGGTTGTGTACAGGATGTGAGCACAGGTTTTTTTACAGCTCTACCAGAACATACCGCTGCCTGTTATTGCGTTTTAGACATGCATTGAACCAGTCATAACGTAAGATTTTGTACCAGAAATCACTAAATGTGAATGGGCATTTCTGTGAAAGGACCAGAGCTGGGAAGTACTGGCATATTAAATGAATATGCACTGCCGTATTAAATGAATAAGTCAAATGTGGTTAAAATCTTTTTCCTGTCCTGTTGCTGTTTTGCTCAGCTCCTGACATCGATCACAGAGGGGTCTGCAGAAGCGGCGGATGAGGCTGTGATGGCAGAGATGGAGCCCATGCAAATGGAGGCCCAGGCAGGGGCAGTCACCGAGCATGAAGCCGCCATGATTACAGAGACGGCACAAGAGCAGCTGCCCACCACAGAGGTACTATGTTATTGTAGCTAAGATTATTTCTTTAGGTAATGAACATAAACAGCTTATGTGAAGTGCGTGAAAAGAGCTGTTTAAAAAGATCTATTTGTGTTGCTGTCTTTATGCCTCTGGATACATTAATCACCCCCTGGAAGACCATGGTTTATAACTGCCACAGTAGTGCAAAGACTTGCGGTGACTGGATGTTGACTTTTGTGTTTGCATACTTGCAAGGGCTTGTTTGTAGCCTGTTGTGAAGGTATTGGACTTCGTTAGCTAATTAGATTGGTTATTTCTTGTTTTTCCCTCTGTCTGAGTTAGATGGAGGGTCTGGAGGCAGCCACAGTTGCTCAGGAGGCCCAGGCCTTGGCTTTACAACCAGAGCTGATGTCTGAGGGGCAGGGGACCACCCTGATGCTTACAGGCCTGACGCCAGAGGAGCTAGCTGTGACTGCGGCTGCGGAGGCGGCTGCTCAGGCTGCAGCCAATGAGGAGGCTCAGGCTCTGGCCATCCAGGCTGTGCTGCAGGCTGCCCAGCAAGCAGTCATGAGTGAGTATCACAGCAGGAATCAGATAACTGGCCATTAAGAAATATAAACAACTGTCAATAAATTAAGTTGTTGAGTGAGGATAAATAACAGCTGTGTCCTGTGACACTATATGTACAGATGAGGGCAACAGCGGTGCTGACGGTCAGCAGGGTCACACAATCCCCATCGTCTTGACGCCACAGGAACTGGCCGCTCTGGTGCAGCAGCAGCAGCAGCTGCAGGCTGAGGCTGAGCGGCAACAAGCAGAATCTGTTTCAGCCGCAATGCCCACTGAGGGCCTGGCACCTGCAGACAGCCTCAATGACCCCACCTCTGAGAGTAATGGGCATGGTGAGATGACCACTGCAATGTCCAGTACAGCCATTTTAAAGGTCAAATTTTGTATGTCCCCATGATCCTGATTTTTGGCTAATGTTGTAATACTTCTTTTGCTCTTGTAGCATTGGCTCCTTCTAGCACTCTGGCCCCTGCTGTCATTGCCACTCCAGCAAACCTGCAAGCAGCAGCCCCCCTTCCCGAGGTAGCCAACGGCATCGAAGCAGGAGTGAGCATTTTCACCAAAAAGCTACTAGATACAATCTTGTAATGTGATTTGTTGATTTTGCAACTGATATTTTTGCTTGTACAGAGGCAGAACGTTCCAGTTGTGAAAAAAGAACCTTCCCCAGTGAAAAAAGAACACCAGTGGTTTGATGTTGGTATTGTGAAAGTGACGAACATGTTTGTAACACATTACTACATGCCGGCTGATGGCTCTCCCTACATCGATGTAAGACACATACGATTCAAATCATTCAAACATACAAAAATAAGCGCAAAGTGAACCACTCTAATAGCCTTCACACTTTATAGGACGATTCTGGAGCTTTCCCAGACTACACCCAGATGAAAAAAGTGGAGCTGCAGCCAGGAACGGCATACAAGTTCCGAGTTGCTGGCATCAACACTTGTGGGCGTGGAACATTCTCTGAAATATCAGCGTTCAAGACCTGTTTACCGGGCTTCCCGGGGGCTCCATGTGCCATCAAAATAAGCAAGGTACTTTCTTTAGACTCTAGGGGCGCACCAATATCTGGACTAAATGTTTGTACATATATATAGATGTCAACATTATTATTAAGAAAGATTAGATACACATGGTTTAGAATGAACATTTATTATTCTTTAAATATGCAATCACTAATTATATATAAACATAGAGCTAGATTGTTATCCAGAGAGCTCTTGGGTGTGTAAAAATCTTCTGTAACTCAAAAAATTCTTATCTGTCCACTGTGATGTTAAACTAAGAATCCTAACAGGACTCACATGAGATGTCTAGATGCATGTGGTAAAACTAAAGGAGGTCACATTGTCACTTGTGTATGTTGTGTAGCTCCAGTATGCCTGAAAAGAATACAGACAGCTGAATATAGTGCATTGTAGCTCAAGATGCTCAAACAGGCATCAAACCCCACATTCTCCACCAGCGTTATACATTCCATCACACTTGCTGTCGTTATTTTTTCTCTATTTCTCAAAAACCTGATTAACTGAGAGTTGTAGGGAGTCCCTTCTTTTACATTCAGATATTCTGTAATGTGGGATTAATGGCTATCATCCCAATCACTCACCACCACCCTGTACCTGGCCCCCACACACCTGGATAAAAGACAGGAGTAACATAGCCATAACAACCTGTCTTGGAAAAAAAAAAACAAAAGAGATGGTTGGCATGAGGAGGCTTGAACATCATCACTCCACTCTCTTGATCTCCACAAAATCGAGAACAACAATGTTGTCCCTGTACTGTAAAGCTAGTTTAGCATGTACAGGATGCTGCACAGATTATTAAAACGTTTAAGACTAGTAGCCAATTTTACTCCTATCAACAGAAAGCTTTCAAGGTGCCTCATTTTAGCCTAAGCCTGAACTGAACACTAGCTTCACTTCATGTGTCTGTTATAATTTTAATTCAAACATTGGATTTTATGTTTTTTGTTTAAAGAGATGCTTTATCTGATTATCAATTATCTGATTATGTTCATTGTAAACATGTAAACCTCCTTTGTGTATTTGACTTTCTTTGGATGCGTAACACGCCTGATCAAAAAAGTGTGATTGTTGTATTTTCAGAGCCCGGATGGAGCTCACCTTACTTGGGAGCCACCTTCTGTCACTTCAGGAAAGATT
Source organism: Hemigrammopetersius urotaenia (assembly GCA_037974485.1). Lineage (NCBI taxonomy): Eukaryota > Metazoa > Chordata > Actinopteri > Characiformes > Alestidae > Hemigrammopetersius > Hemigrammopetersius urotaenia. The sequence continues at coordinate 15,260 of JBBPDC010142513.1, forward strand.
ATCGAGTACTCCGTGTATTTGGCCATTCAGAGCAGCCAAACAACAGAAGCTAAGGCGTCCGCTCCAGCCCAGCTAGCCTTTATGCGTGTTTACTGTGGCCCTAACCCATCCTGTCTTGTTCAAACGTCCAGCCTCTCCAACGCACACATCGACTACACCACCAAACCAGCCATCATCTTCCGCATTGCCGCCCGCAACGAGAAGGGCTATGGCCCAGCCACTCAAGTGCGATGGTTACAAGGTGGGCAGCTCAGAGGTTGCGTTTAGGAAGGTGATACTGTGGAAAAAGACTTAAATTGGGGGGTGCAGTGATTAGTTGTGGAAAAATGCAGATCACCTTTTGTTAACATGTAATTTACTTGGTGGAGGAATTATAACTCCTTATAATTTTATGATCCACATGAACTTACAGGCGGGTTGCAGCACACTTCAGAAAGTGCCCTACAGTGTAGCTTCTATTGTTTTGTTGCGTCATGAAAGGAAGAAAATGCTTGTCAGACAGGCAATACTTGAGGGTGGTGGGAAAGGTACTGAAGAAGGCAGAATTGTAGCATCGATCAATTGTAATGCGCTATATTTCTGAAAGCTTTGGGTTTGTTTTTGTAGAGTCGAGCAAAGATGGCGCCGTCGCCAAGTCTGCCCCAAAAAGAGCAATGTCCTCACCAGATATGTAAGTTATAAGTTCTGTATGTTTACAATTATTCATTTTTCCCCTCTTAGGAAACCAAACGTTCCATGTAAATTAAATGTTAAATTCTGGATTACCAAATCTCTCCCCCACCCCTTCTTAAATTGCAGTAAAGGGACTGGTTTGAAGAAAGCCAGGACGGATCAGTAATGGTGAAAATGACCGCCTCTATCCCTCCACCCCACCCCCCCAACCAGGACAACCCCTTTCCTTCAAATTCTGCCATAGATCCACTGGTGTTTAGACATTTCAGCAGCACGACATCCGAGCAAAAAGAATCCATTCGAATAAATGACAAACTAGGAAATCTGATTGTTTTCTTAGGCGTTAAAGGAACGGAAATACGTATGTTTTCTTTTTGGGACGTTTTCAGCAGACACAGATTTTTTTTAAGAAGAAAAGTACTTGCTTTTTTATTGTCAAGTCTTCCTTGATGCACTCCCTTTTCTTTACCTGGGTCTTTGCTGCAGTGATTTCATGAAATCAGTTCATTGTAGTATAAATGCTCTGCTGTACTGTCAGCTTGCCTCAGCTAAAATGTTTTTTGTGCTGGACTTATGGAGGATGGAGAAAAATCAGGTTTATCAAGGAATGGACACAGTGGGAGGGGAAACAAGAAGGGTGTGCGGGGTCAGGATTTTTAAGGGATGAATAATCCAAAGCACTTGTCCTTGGACAACAGGCAAGAAAACAGATGAGTGACAGACTGTAGTCTCTCTGAAAACGACATGTCGTGAAGGTGATTGGAGCAGAAACAAGGAAAGCAAAGATTTTACCGGTGGGACAGAGATCTTGCTGAAACTGCAACTTGCCATACATACACAGGGGGAAAACGACATCATGTGGAAAAATACTCTCAAAATTAGCAAATAAAAATGTAGGTAACATTTGTGTAGTTTATTTTTGTATTTTGAAAAGCTTTTTCTTGCTTTTTAACGTGTTAGTGTGCATTTTAGGGATTTTTTTTTTCTCACGTTAAAACACACAGCTCTAACCTTTACATTCTTGGTTGTCTCCATAATTTTGAAGAATTTGCGGGAAGAGCTTGCAAAGGAGCCGTGTGAGATTTGAGATGCGGAGTGTGGATGCGGAGTGTGGATGCGGAGTGTGGATGCGGAGTGTGGATGCGGAGTGTGGATGCGGAGTGTGGTTAACACTGTTTGTTTTAGCCGAATTGTGATTGAAAGCCTACTGCATTCATGCAGAAAATGGCTATTATTTTGTTTACTTTATATTTGTATGCTCATTATCACTCTGTATGTGGATGCCAAACCTGGACAAATAATAAGAACCACTGAATGAATTTAGCTTTCCACTCATAGTTTGTCTTTGCTCCTTCTCCTCTGGTGTTCCCTTCCAGCTTTTTTTTTTAGACTGTTCTAAAACATGGATTTGTAGATTTTCTGTCTGGCATTGTGAAGGAAATTGTCCATGTGAAAGTTAATACATTTTTACTTTCATTCTTTGCGACTCTAATTTGCATATGAAATGAGCGGTATTTGGAGTAAGTGTTATACTTGTCTTTAAAATGGAGAGAACATCTTCATGAAGAGAAACTGAACTTGTTTTTACTTCATTCTTGGTTAAGCCAAGTATGAATTCATTTGTAATATAGTTCATTCGTACCACAAGAGAAATTATTACATCTTGGCCTTTTTATATATTACCTGTAACAAAGTTTTGACATGTTGGTTGTCATCTAATTTCCTTTTTGTGTCCACTTATAAAAGAAACAAAGTGTATAATGTCTCCTCATAATATGGACGTTTGTTTCTTTGGAATACAATTTGTTTAGCTGGTCTGATGCAAGCATTGGTTCCGTTCATGGTGTCCTTTTGAATCCTACATGGATAACGGGTTCATTTCTGGGTGACTGTACTAAATGATTGAATAAAATGTTTCTAGACAAATTGAAGTAAATTGTTTGTCTTATAATTTCCAGGAGCCCTGGCAGAGCTTAACCATGGATTTCTATATATGAACAATTTAAATTGCCTTTTGTATGTATGTTTCTGAGCTTGCCTAGCTACAAATCTTTATTAAACCATATGGATGAAAACTTTTCATAATGATTTGTGTTTGACCACTGCTTTAATGGCGTAACAATAGAAATTCATAGAAATGTAGATACAAAAATGTATGAAAAATATGCGAGCTGTAAGGGCACCCCTTGTTGGTGGATAGATTAAATGCAGAGAAAGAATTTCAGATTGTTCACACTGTGTGCTGACTATTAATGGCCACTTTACTTTTCAATAATCTGTGTTTACACAGAAGTAGTCCCAACATTCCACCTAAAACTTCTCTGCTAAAACTGAAACACAAAGATGCATGTCTAGAATATCCACATGGCCATTTAGATTGATGTGATCTGGTCAAGACAGTGAAGAAATAAAGTTGGAATTAATTCCGTTTCTAAATGATTTAAAGAAAACCAAACCATACCTACAGTAAAGTATGGCGGTGGGAGCATTACATGAAGCTGTGGTGCTTAGGCATATTCACAGGCATAAGAAAAGATTTTTTAAAAAGTGAAATGGTATACAAACACCAAAAAATGAATAACAGCTTATTTGCATTTAGATTAACTTGCCAGCCCTAATATATACATATATGTTTCATGTGTGTATTTGTGATCTATGTAAAGCAAGATTACCCAAATATCCATTATAAGTGTTTAAAGTTGATATTTCAGCTCAGTTCAGTCATACTTCTAAGCAGTCAAACAATATTTAAGATATGAGCAGGGACACAAAAGAAACATGAACCTTTCTCCATATAGTGTATATTGGATAATCTATTGATCCAGTTTTTGTGTAAGTAGATTGAAATGTTTAGAATGAAATGTTTAAAACAACACTTTCATTCTTAATAAATCTGGTTTTCAAAAAAACAAATTAAATTTGGCCATATTTTTAATGATTACAGATACATTCCCTAGGAATTAATTTAAAGTGCAGCAATTCCTCGCGTGTACATTCTGATGCGATGGGCTTTGTTGTTCTGGCTCTTTGTTGGTTAGCTGGATGCTCTTTGTTTTATCCACAGCATTACTTTTGAACTGCATAGAGAGAAGTGTTAAAAAGGTGATGGATAGATGAAAGCCATTGCTCTTTGAAGGAAAAATAGTGATAGAGGTACTCACATAGTGGAGTGCTGCTGTGGCTGCGCTTTTGAAGGCTGTTTCAACATCTACATCCTCTTTAGCGCTGCACTCAAAATACTTGGCCTTTAAACCCTCACACAGCTGCTGAACTCGCTTTGGGGAAACCTGTATTAATGATATTCAAAGTAAACGTTGCTATTTGCAGTGTTGGGTAGTAAGACAAGATAAACCTTTATTAGTCCCACAAGTGGGGAATTTATACTGTTATGGCAGAAAGTGGACAGTAGAAAGCAGGGGGCATCGGAAGCATTTTTAATGTGAGTGGGACGCATCAGGCTCATCCGCTGAGTTGGAGGCAAACCCAGAGTGGAGTTCCAGTGGTATGTGTATTCTCCTATTGATTAAGTGTAATGGATTCTTTCACCAAAGATTTAAGATTGAACAGTGCTGGGTGAACTAATACTTTATGTTAAACTAATAGTTCTGAAATGTGAAGTGGACACGTCCCCTTCAGATTGAATGGCAATAATTATTTATACAATAATTAGTTTAAGTGATGTAACCTCTCGAGTGCCCAGGTCAGTCTTGTTGCCCACCACTATAAAAGGAAAGGCTGTGAAGTCCGCAGGGTCAGCTTGCAGCAGGAACTCTTTGTGCCAGCCATCCAGTGCACTGAAGGAGGCTGCAGAGCTCAGGTCAAACACCAGGAGGCAGCAGTGCGCACCACGGTACAGGGCAGAACCCAGGGAGTGAAATCGCTCCGAACCAGCCGTGTCCCACAACTCAGAGAACAAAACACACACACTACATACATAGAAAATGTCTGGATAATACTAGAATTTTATCATGTGTTGAATGTTCTTACCTGTAGAGTCACAGTGTTTTTGTCCACAGTCATTTCTTTTTTCAGGAAATCTACCCCAATGGTAGCGCGGTACATGCTGGTGAATCGATGATCCACAAGCCGTGTCATCAAAGCCGTTTTCCCCACCCTTTACACATATAAAACAATAAAATTCAGTTTCAGCTATAAATGTTAAGGAAATTAGGCTGCACAAATCAAGTTCACATTGACAGTAGGCTACAACTGATCGAGTGAGTCTATACCGAAGGCATGCTATTAAACCAAGCCCTTTTGGCCTAGTCCATGAGTCCTTGCAAGAATACTACAGGATTAGGTCACCATTTAGAACAGGCCTTAACAGAAATGTAGTGGCTGCTCCTGTTCACAATCAGGGACATCTATAAGTTCTCCAGAGGTGTGAATGAACTCTCGGAAGTGGGTTTACTGGCAGTAGATAATACTGATCTCTCATAACCTGAACGTAGCAGCATTATTTGGCAACCCACACAATTTTACATTTAGATATATGTTTTAAATGGTAATTATTTTCAATCAGCAGAGTTGTTACAGCAGAGTCGTTATTTGTGACAACATGATGTTAGTTTTACTCTTCTTAAAAGCCTGTACTTTTCTACTGTAAATTAAATGACATACATTTATGTAATTTAATTTACATAAATGCTTATGTAAATGCTTATGCTTATATTCACCCTGCTTATATAAAAAAAAAAACCACACATGCATGAATTACAAAACAGTCTATACAGGGCTAACATCAGTATCATACATTCTAGCACTGCAGGAGACAGCATTTCAGTGTAAACTGTACAGTGCGAATACAAGTTTACCTTTAAATTCTTTTGTGGGTAATGAGTTTACATGAAATTAAAGTGTTTTGGAGCATATTTAGGCTTTACACAAATTAATTTTACCTCATTACAAATTTGTAGTTTTTCATATTTTGCAGGTGCTCTTGGTACGTAAACCTGCGAATTTTGGGAGTTTACTGTATACTCTTCACCTCTTACTCTTATTCATGTGCAGATAATCAAAGGAGATGATCCCACATGATGCAGAAATCTCAATGCTCCAGATAGGTGCTCTGGTTCTGTCGAGTAACATAGTGTACATTTCCTTTTTCATCTTAGGCCAGAAACAAGAGCCAGCATTTGATCTGCACCTATGTGTCCCATCTCCTCATTTAGATGTTTATAGGTAACAGACTTCAGGGATTGTTGCAGTCTCCCTCCTGAGAATCCTATATCTCTGAGGAGCTGTCTGACTGCTTCATTCTCGGCCAGCTTGTCTTAGTGCCTCAGGTGGTCAAGTGTCCTTTTCGGGGGTCAACACTCTGCTGATAGCGAAGTCTGGACTTTGGATATCTTCCCATTCAAAAGGCTTTATTGGTTCTGAGATACAACACTCCTCCAGTAGTGCATCTACGTTATAGCTTCCCTGGTTTTATCTCCCTCCACAGCCTTTCCAGTGCATTTTATGGCTTCCTGTGGACATAATCTGTTTAATGGTCTGTGACAAAACATCTCAATTTGCTATTCCAGGCCTATATTTGAGTGTGAACCTGTAATCCACTAACTCTGCCGCTGTATACAATGAATGAGTGCATGAAACAGTCTGTTATGACTAGCTGCAGTGCCAGAAATTCAAATTTACCAGAATATAACTGTCGATGTCTGGGACTCATATGCTGTGACTCAGAGAACACCCTCTTAACGCTGGTGCAAAACTGCACCTAGGACCTCTTCTGAAGAATCCAGATGCAGTATGCAGCGTCTTCAGACACAGTGAATTTAATTTCCATCCATCCTTGCAGCTGAAAACTCCAATGCTCCATCTTCAAACAACTCTCTCATCTCACTGGACTCACCTCGACATCTGGCAGGAACTTTCTTGTGAGTTTTTACCTGTGAACCAGTGTCTTGTAGTGTCTACTCCTCCTAGGGATGCTTGAACTAGACGTCTCTCCCCAATCAGTTTGGCTATTTGTTGTTGCTAAACCGTGTGTGGTCCTTAAGCAGAACAGATACACTTTATCTGTGTTTTCTGCAGGAGGAAGCAGGATTTCAGCTTTATTTCTGCTGCTTAAGACATTTTTCATTTGACAGCCTGATGCCCAGTGTTCAGAGCTGCCAAACTTGGATCACACTTTCCATGAAGCTGGACACGACACTTCTGACACAGTTTTTGCTGTTTGCCAGTTTAGGCTGCATTCTGTAGTTTCAGTTTGGCTCTCCACTCACACTCTGGGATCTGGTGAAGGCTTACAATTTGAGATTCTAAATAGCTTTGCCTATGGCTTTGTTACCTTGGTTAACCTTCTCTGCCAGCATGTCAAGTTTATTCATCTCACCATATTTGTGCTTATTGTCTCGTTTGTGCAGATACAAGTCAACCTCATTATTTGATGCCACTTTGATCAGCTCTGTCTTTGATGCTTCACGCAGCTTTTTTCTATTTCCAGACTGTATGCAGCTGTCATTTTGTCCAACAGGATTTCATCTTTAATTTCTGGATCTTGTGAGTATGGCTTCATGTCTGCACAAATGGAGGCCAGTCATTATAAGGAACTGGTTTTAGCTCTGAACTGTACATCAAACCGGGTTTCAGTCTTTCTTAAGCAAAGCCAAAATATTGTCTCAGATCCATTGCTCTCACCAAAAATGGAATCCGTGGTTTTTCAGTTCCTGAACTGTGTGTGTGAGAGAGTGATACAGCTCTGTTGCATCCTTCTAAATGTAATGAGTACGTAATATTTATCTGACAGCTTGTAATGTCAAATCAACTCTTCTTTGAAGACAACTCTTCAGTTCTATCGCTTCTCCTTCATCATATGCTTTTAACAACGCTCTTCGAATTTGATTCTCCAGACTGGTGTATGTTAATTTATCTGTCCCATTATATTTAAATCTCTTCTATTAAATGGATAGTTGTAAGCAATATTTTGACTAGAGGCTGCTTCTGCTGTATTTGAGGCAGAATTATTTATTCCTAGTTCGCTTGAGTGCCTGTGCGATCTCATTATTGTCCACCAGGTGGTGGTCTTGCCCTATTTGTTGAGACGGGGATTCAGCACCTTAAGAAATGATAAAACCTTATTTATCCTGAGGAAAATCCTTGCATCATTAGCATGCTCAGTGCAACAAGAAAGAATAAAAGATAATAAATAATACAATAGAAAAAATATAAAGATACTACTGTACTGTAACAGCAGTAGTGCAAAAATGATATACAAGTCCACAACAGTTACATGTTCCCAGGTCTTTAGTCTCAGAGTGCACCAGAACGTTACATCTTCATGTTGAAAACAGTACTGCTGTTCACTGGAATTGTTCCTAAAGTTGAAACCTTTTTTCCACTCTCATAAGTTTTCATATGTGCATAAAAGCCTCAACAATCAGTTGAAGAGTTGTAGCAGGCTTCTTAAGTGAGACAGAGGGTCAGACATATTTGTGGCATGGGAAGAATTCAGTCTGACATCCAAAAATCAAAAATCAAAATAGGACTGATTCCACAGAGGCATCATAATGACAAACGATTTACAAATGAATAAAAGAAACTGAATTAATGTGTGTAGAAATGTGAGTGCAGATGCTTCTACACAGGTGTACTGCACTATACAGGTGTACACAACATGATATAATCCAAATCATGCTCTCCAGCATCTTAACAAATTAAAAACTAACCATCTTTATAAGAGAGTTCAGTGTTGGGTCAGAGATGTCAGGTGATTTTTTTCACAAAGACTGACTTGCGTGCGAACAGCGCGAACAATAACTTGAGTTTTAAATAGACAAAGAAATGGTGGTCAAAAGTGTACATTAGGAAAATAAACTGGGGTTTGGCACGTTCAAGAGTAACACAGAGACTGTCATTATTTCCAGTTACCACAACACAATGAAAGCTCTTAAAGAAAATGTTCATGCAGCTTTATATTTCTTTCTTATTTCATTACTAAATGCTGTGACTTCATTTGTACAAATTTTGAACCACAGATGATGTGCAACAATTAGATCATTTTCCTTTTAGCGTTTCAAGATTTAAACACTTTTCCACCTGAAACCGCAGACTATTACTACAAATCATGTTATTTTAACGCTTCTAACATTATGAACACTAGCTACATGTTAGTCCTGCCAAATGTTAATTCTACTGTGGATATTTAGACACATCACATCGTTTTTCAATGCCAACTTGTTACTCACCCAGAGTTTCCCACAAGAACCACTTTCAGGTGGAATTTATTCCACTCGTCCATGTTTTTCAGGTAATCGGTGGATTAGTAGCGTGGAGATAAAAACATCCAGCACTACAGAAAGTCCATCTTTGCCAGTAAACGTGCATTAAAACATTTTTTTCAAAAACTAATGGAAGTAGCCACAGAGGCTTGATGCTAGGGACCCAAAGAAGGCCAACGAGCTAATGGTTAACAAAAGCAAACAACCATAGAGGTGTGGCAGGATCAGGTCAGTTTTACTGCGGATTTATACTGTAAATACACACACACACACACACACACACACACACACACACACACACACACACACACACACACACACACACACAC
>JBBPDC010142536.1:0-24474 GCA_037974485.1 Hemigrammopetersius urotaenia
TAAAGGGTATATAAAAAAGGGTATATAAAACAAAGGTCAATACCTTGAATTTTCTGGTAAATTTAAGTGGACAACTGCGAGTGGAAACAGTTTAAGCCATGGCAGGACGACTCCCTGCAGTGCTAGTGTTAGCCACCTTTTCAAGGAGCAGTTTGGCGACTAACTATGTCCCTTTCCTGCTGTTTACTTAATTCTATTTTTTTAAAAAGTCCTTTCCCTTGACTTCTCTATGACTTATGATGTTCTTCTCTATGGCTCATGTGTTGTTGGGTTAGGTATTGGCTAGTTATTATGTGAAAGTTGTTGTATAGATGCTCTGATTGCAGTATCTTGGTTAAATAGTTTAATCGGATTTAAGCTGTTTTTCAGGTAAGAAACAGTGGTGTGTCGTTAGCGGCGTTAACGTGCTGCGTAAAGGTGAGATTCTTATCGGGCGATAAAAAAAATATCGTTGTTAATCTATTCACAAAGTTGGGTTTGGGAGCTGGCTCTATACTACGCAAGATATCATGACTTTCACCTTGATAATTGCTCTGTAGGGGGGAATATTTTTTATTTCAATTCATAGTCTTGTTTCTATTTGGAAAATGTGTATCTGCGCTCAATGATATCTTGTATGAAATGTTTAAATATATAATTTAAAAATAGTAGAATAATGACTATATATTTAGGTTGGCTTGGGACCCCCCAAAATAGACCTAACGACACTGAAGACTTACTTTTAGTCATTATTTGGGTAGCACACATATTCTGAATGCCTTCAGCAGAATACAAAAGAATAGATTTAAAAAAATAATGCCCACCACTAATATATATATATATATATATATGTATATATAATACCTATAAAAAATAAGTATCATGAATGTGGTGTGAATGAGGAAGTGGTATCTTGAGGTGCCTTCTTTCCTGCCATAAATCGGAATAATATCAGCTAACTAACTCTACTAATCATAACAATAAAAAAATAGCATTTGTCTGAATATGCTTGGTATGACAAGATATTGCAATAGCTTCAAAACAATGTATTGCTTGCAATCTCAGATTTATATGTAAAAATGCTTTAATACAGAAGAGCACAGCTGGACTTTAATCTGCTTTTATTGTATAGCTTCCTTTTGCTCAATCACTCTAATCAGACATGGACAGAGAAGGATAATAGCCCTGATTGGATGGAGTGAGCTGCTGGCTCACTGATAATCGTTTTGATACACATGGCACGACAACTGCTGTTGCCCAAAGCTCAGCAGTCAGCAAGCACTAGTCATGTGGATTAACCCCCAGCTAACCTGGCAACCTGCTCGTCCACATCATGCACTATGTTTCACGGCCCCTAGGGGAGGCAGGGAGGTTACAGAAAGCATGGTCTTCTATTGTATTCCTCAATATAATTCCAAAATTGGCATCAAAATGGAGGAAAATGACTGAAGCAATCTCTCCCAGTTCTCCCAGTTCTCTCAGACAAAGAGTGTCCAGTCAGAGATGACAGGAATGACTAATAAGACAGGAGAGGCGCTGTCTGGCACAGGACTCTACCTACCAAAAAGATTCATTCTACCTTCATATGCAGTACAGCCCAACTAAGCAAGCTAGGATTGGTTTATTACCTGGCATAGTAGATACTGGTCCCAGTTTGGTATCAGTCCAAAAAAAAATATTCATGAAGACTAATTAAATTACTAAGCAGCAACCATTTTAATTTGAATAAACATATCTTACAGTCTACACACACATTTCGACGACTCCTTAAGAATTTATATACAAAACTTGATCACTGTGCACACTTCCCATTCCAGTTTAATAAGATTAGCCTGATTGCTTTCTTTTGCCACTACACATGATTTGAAGCACCATTTGCATAAAGGGCTCTTCCGAGCGTGATCCGTGCAGCAGAGCGCTGCTGCAGGTCTGTTCTCCCTTCCCTGCAAGACATTTACACCAAGAGATGTTGCTCCAGAGCAGTTCGGACATTAAAGGACTCGTCTCCCCCCCCCAAATCAAATCAAATATAAATCAGATATGGTATCAGATACCATATCTGATTTATATTTCACCACACGCTGCTACACTGTCCATGCTGCTACACTAATGCTCATATTACACTGGTTTACATTAATCTGTTTACATCACTCTGCTTGCATTGCTCTGTTTTTACATTGCTGTGCTAGTATGGCACAATGCACTTTAATATTCCATTTACACAGTTTACACACTGCTACATTTATATAATTACATATTAACCCTCAAGTTTTAGTCTATAGCTTACATTTTTATCCTAACTTGGGGTTTAAATTTTAAATTGCACTTACATTTAGACTTATATCTACTTACTTATGTCCTTATTTTATGTTGTGTCTCAGAAAATTTTATATACTTCTATTTAAAATTTAATTATTGTCTATAGTGTTTGCACAGTCAAAACTAGCGGTTCAGGATACATTTCACTGTGTGTTGAACCTGTATGACTATGCCTGTAACAAATAAAGAAATCTTTAATATTGAACCTTATTTTACTGCAACCTTTGGTGCTGTTTGTTCTCTTGTTGAAGCCATAATATTTTTTTCCAGCTCTAACTTCATGATGTGTGTCAAAGAGTAAGATTTGCACCACACACCGCGCCAGTTTTAAAGTGTGGCTGTGAGAGCAACCTCTCAAAGGCTCACTTCAGAGTCCACTGAAAAAAGTAGCAAAAACAAAAACAAAAATTTCAGGCACCAAAATTAACCAAAATGCTGATACTGTACCATTTTAAACATAATATATACTGGTTATGGTAAATTATTGGTGACTTGAGCAAACCCTAAAGCAGGCATGGAAAAATGACTCATTTCAACAGAGTGGCGCTAACTCACAATATGCTGGATAGGTCTTCCCATGTGGACTGTGCTATTTCAAATATCCTGTTATTCAAATAGTTAATATTAATAATACTGAATATGTGGTTTATGTGGGACCTGAAAAGAAAAGGAATGAAATGTATAATGAGTGTACAGAATATTCTGCATTCTTAATAGCAGGAATGTGTGATTTTTTTTTGTGACCGAGCAATCACAAATATACCTTTAAATCATGCCAAATGGGGATTAAAAAATAATCCCTTCTGCATGTATCACGTACACCAGTCACATGACCGCTACAAGGAACCTGAAGTACACACGTCACCCGGAATATAAACAGGCAAGTGGCATTCATTCACCATTCAGTCATGTAGTCTCTATTCCGTCTCGAGCCCAGACCTTCTCAGCATTCACCCTATTCTCTTAGACTGTGCGTGTGTCTGAGAACACAAATTTCTGGTGGGGATCTCAACTCTCTAGTGAGTGTTCTTTGCGTAACTGCATGGTTACCTGCTCTTTTGCGTTCACTCTATATGTTACACTGGGCTAACAGCTAGTACTAGTCATGTCCTGACAGCACGTAGCTCTCTGTGCGCTGATAAATCACTACAGGATGTCTAGCACTAATTGTGCTCAAAAAAAGAGACTTAATACCTGTAATTATGCACCTACAGGGTGTACCAACAAGGTACTGTGACTGATATCAATGAGTTGCCAATACATTACTTTTCACTGATGTTTGAATTGATGTTTCAACACTATAAAACCATGTTGCAAGTCCTCTTCAGTCTCATAGCTGTCAAATAAATAACAGAAAGCTACAAATATTTTTTAAATATTTGTAGCTTTCTGTTATTTATTTGACGGCTATTGACACGGGAGGGGCTGCTAAGCCCCATCCCGGATCTACCTCGGAGTGAGCAGGAATGGGCAGGCAGCCAGAGATCCATGTTGATAAGTATTTATTAAACAAAATAGAACGGAAACAAAACTGGCACGCAGGCCTCCAAGATTCAGAACCAGAATAAGCACGAGAGACAAGACATTTAGCACTACATGAGACGATGGACACATGAGGATACACAGACAGACACAGGCTTAAATACATGACATAACTAGGGGAAACACAAGGCAGCTGGGGAGCACATCAACAGAAAACAGGTGATGACAAAAACACGTGACACAAGCAGAACCCAGGAACACATCAAAAGTCCACAGAACAGAAACAAACAGAACAGGGCAAAATCAGGACAGCAACAAAAAAGCAGTGGCTCTAATCGGCCACTGGCCTGACCGTGACAGCTATGAAAGAAGCAATAAAAAAATTTAAATCAAGAATGCCTTGAAAGTGGAGTTCATGAAGTAGGCAACTTAACAAAAAAAAAAGTATATAATTTCTGTATAATATTTAATGAAAAGGAAATTTTGATTCACCTATAATATTAAAACCACCTGCCTAATACGGTGTAGGGCACCCATAGAATTAATGCAACCTTACTACTACAGAAGTAAAGTGAGAGGGTACATCAGTTCAGGATATTTAAAAAAGGAATGAGAGTACAGTGGACCTCAGAAATTTGCGGGGGTTATGTTCCAAGTGCATCTGCGAATAGTGAAAAAAATGTGAATTTGTGATGTTTTAAAAAAATTACTGTAAATGCCTATTTTTATAGCCTAAACCCTAAATATGCCCTCAAATATGCTCCCAAAACAATTTAATTAAATTTAAAACTCAGCTTAATACATCGCCATTAAAAACCTGTTATGATGTGGAAATGCTGGACTGCATCTGCCAGATATGTGTCACAGGGCAAAAAAACTGAATTTTTGACTGCCTTGTGGTGGCCTACCTTCAACATATAACTCCAAGTTGCTCCGGGGAGACTATCCTCCGTAGTTAGGGAACGGAAGTCGATTCTATGTGCTAAATGCTGTAAATGTAAATAATCCTTAATTGGCTTAAATAACAATAAGTCAATCTTGGAACTATTAATTAACTTGATAAGTTAGAGTTGTATATATATTTAGCTATTGTTAGTCATTGCAATGTGGATTAACATTATTAATATTAGCTAATATTAGCTAGCGCTTGCACAACTTAGCACAAGCGCTCTGGGACTACTCATAAAATTCTGCCCACGATAAAAAGAAATTAAGTTCCATCTCAGCCACTTACAAATTTACCATTAATGTAGCCCCTGATAATACCATTTTCTATATGCTAAGACAATATCAGCAAGCAATATTAATTATAATCACAATGTACCCCTCTCCCAGACACCCCCTCTTTCAAAATGAGTCTTTGTTTATGTTCAGGCCCTCGTGCAAGTTTAGTCATGAATAAAGTATTTTTAGGATGGAAATCTGCACATGCGTCTCCCTTCTATATTGTCCTATATTAAGACTAAAACACTCCTTATAACTTCAGCATGAATCAGTCAGACTAAACTTGAACTTAGATAGATATATGTAAATGTGCTGATTTAGTGATATTGCAAAAAACTGTAAATTCAAAACAGCCTGTTGGTGCCTTTTTCCTAAATATATGGGCCATGTGGGCTGAGGATAGAACAGTATATTAAGACAGGTATTCTCATATAATGTAAAAAGTAACTGTATTCTGACTATGAACATTTCATGATGTAACTTTGACTGAATTCAGGTACTTTAGTTTGGTATTCAGAAATTCTGAATATGTATTCGAAATATTTGCATCCCAAGACATTAAAAACACAAGGACTACTCAACTTGACTCATCAAGCTCTTCTACCTATAGTAGAACTCCATCACCATAGTTTTTCCTGACAGTAAAAATGTTATCTATACTGTAACTGTAAAGCAGAAGATATCTAGAGCAGACCAGAGTACAATAACAGCACTAAAGTGCAGCAATATTAAAACCTGCTAGTTTCCAACATTTAATCCATTAGTTCTCACTTTCTGATTTTTCTCTGATCTACCACTTTTTTACTCAAAGCATACCATAAATAGCAACAATCTGGAACTTTTTCATTAAAATATCAAACCCTGGCCAAAACAAAAGGAAAAATACATGTTTGACATATGGGGCAGTTGTTCCCCAGTTGCTGCGGGAAGCCTTGGACCATTTCACCTATGTGTACCTGGATGACATCCTGGTGTTCTATATGGACCTGAAAGAACACTTGTAACAATAAGGCACAGTCTTACAACTCCAGCTCCAGAATCATCTGCGTGACAAGCTGGAGAAAAGTGAGTTTCATGTACCCAGGGTTGCAGTCTTGGGCTTCGTCGTTTCAAGTTGGTCTTTACAAATGGATCCAAAAAAGACAAGAGCAGTTGATCCTTGGCCAGTCCCTAACACTGTCAAAAAGGTATAGAGGGTTATCGGCTTAGCTAACTTTTGTCAATGTTTAATTTGTGGATTCACCACAAATGCAGCACCTCTCATGGCGCTCATGTGGGGCTCTCCATCTCGAGTGATCTGGACAGCTGAGGCGGTTTTGAGGACTGGTTTGTAACAGCCACATCAGGCATGCTGGGCTCTTTTCTTTGAGAGGTTTAATTTTCATGTTGTCATATTGTCAAGGAGCCAAAAACACCAAACCAGATGCCCTTTCATGCCAATACAAGCCACCAAAGCCTCAAAATCCCCGAAAACATTCTCTCTGAGACTCAGATAGTCACCCCAGTACACTGGGTCATTAAGGCCACAGTAAGAGCAGGGTGAAGTAACCCCATCAGCTTGCCAACTGAATGTTCCAGCCCCAGCTTAAACAGCAGTGCTTCAGTGGGGACATACCTCCGTGTTCACATCCAATCCCGGAATCCATCTCATACTGGAATTTCTACTTCATCACTTTTGGTGGCCAGAGATGAGAAGGATGTTGAGTTATTTGCCTCTGACTGCACAGTAAACCAAGATAAAATAGTAATACTCAACACTGTCCATCACATGACGAAGACTTTTCACCTTGTGGCTCTCCACAAACTCCCCTCTGTTACTGAAACAGCAACATATATATGTACTTAGAAACTAAAGTAGTAAATAACAGAAAATTCCCTAACAAAATGAATTACAAAATGTTTGCTTCATTAAATAAATACAAAAATATCTTGCATCAAACTGTGCAAACAAATCTGCACCACGCCACAACATTGAGTTAGGAAAGTCATATTATTATTATGTCCATCCAACTCTTTTCACAGTTGTTACGGTCATGATAATTTTGTGCTGCCATGCTGCTTCATATTTTTCACTTCGATTTCTGTGTTTGTGCATGCGCAGCGTGAGAGGTTGCATTAAATCAGCTTGTGGCACTGCTTCAACAGTGTGAAACCCTCACAAGGGGACACCACGATTTCAAACAGCTTCGATTTTCTTGCGACCATATGATTGCTGATCAGGAGCTGGTCGTGAGGTATTAATTGCTTCTCGTTACCCCATGTGCACTACACCATGCACGACACACGATTGAAATTTGGGCCGATTGCCAAAATGGTCGCACGAGTGAAAAGTCGTCTCATTATGGGCCAAAAATCGCACAGTGTATGCCCAGCTTTACTTTGCTTTTGTCAAATTCTGCTGTTTTTTTCTTCCTTTTTCCTTCTCCATGTTTTTATTTTGGGTGTCAAATACAACACATTGAACCTACTCCCTTAGTCGCTTCCTTGGTGGCTCTTTGAGAGAGTGTTCATCTTTTCCACTGGCAGTCAACGTTCAAATCCCGTCTCTCTATGATAATAATAGGGATGCACCGTAATGAAACTGAAACTGAAAACCAAAAATGAGGAAACACTTGGCCAAAACCGGAACTGAAACACAGATAGAAATTATTATTCAGATTTTTTGTAATATTGCCATTAATTAAATTAATATTCATGGTTAAAAGAATAAATCTGTAACAAAACTATGAAAACATTTATTAGCATTCCTACAATGCACAATATTAAAGAAAATATGAAAGAAAATATTTTACTTGGGCCCCACTCATGAATAGCCTAAAAGCAAGATAGCTGAAATATTATACAATTAAATATTTTCTCTCATAAAACTAGTTCAGGCACATTTTAATATTCTGAACGACGTGCATGAACAAAGTGCATTCAGAACAAGTGCTATAAAAACTGCTGAATGATATAACAACATTTTATCTTTTCAAAAACGCAGACGGAGTGGGTGTGCTCGAAGGGTCTTGCCTCTTCTGTACTTCATACTCTGCATGAAGATCGGGATTTTGATTTTGTTTTTGATTTTATATGATAAACTAATCCCGATGTTGAGAAAGTCTATGTGAATGCACCCCTTCTACAAATTTCGCCATTGCACACTTTACAAATGGCTTTCCGTGTCTTTCTTAGATATATCGAAATGCACCCACAAGGCAGACATGTTGGCTCTAATCCAATCTGGAGTGTGCAGGTTGAAGTTGTTGATTGCGTCATCACTGTTTTGGTCGCGTAAAAAAAATCTAAAAATGCAATTTTTAGCAGCCATATATTTGGTGCACCCCTACCTTTTACCATTTATAAATGATACCATACTAAAATGATAAAATGTGCAATACAAGGGCCTCCAGGCCTGGTACTAAGAACTACTCATTGAAGTCAAATGCTGATTTCATACCATTTTTGTGTAAACAATGTTAACCGTACAGTCCCACTGAACACATACAAAGGCAAACACCAAATCTTGGAGCTGTTTGTAGTTATTGGTTTCTACATAGCTACATAAATTATTTGTTTAATTGGCTACATCCATTTATTGGTTGGTTCTTCTGACATATGGAGACATCGAGCATGGAGAAGGAAGTATTTGTGACAGCTGGAGACGGGGTTGAAGAAATCATGAAACAAGGTGGCTGGGAGGTTCAGGACCAGGACAGAAGAACGAGAAACAAGAGACTAAATAAAAAACAAAGAACTAACTGAACTAACATGGGGACTAACAAAAGGAAACGAAATAAAACAAAGAGACCGGGGTGTCAAATGCAGGGTCTTGCAGAGATTTGGGTCCTGCACAGGCCAAAACAAACGAAATCAAAAACAAACTAAGAATAACACAGCACAAATATTAAGCCACACAGTAAATGAACAGAGCAATAACACAAAGCAGCAACATTAAGAACAATCAAAACTAGACTGAAGCTAATTATATAAACTAAACAAAGGAGAAACACCTGGGCTAGGAAAACAGGAACAAGACCCAAGTGAACAGGATAGGACCAAAACCACAGACTTGCATGGATCAGACACATCAACGAATGAAAAGGACAGGAGAAAAGGATAAACAACAGAGGAAAAAAAACCAAGGAGAAGCCAAAAAACAGGAAAACGAATTTAGATATTCTCATGAATATCTTACAAAAATAGGTAATGCTTTTCTGAACATTTTTGTGACCCACATGACACCTCATAATCGCATAAGACATTTAAAACCTGACTGAGTAACATGAATAGAAATTACAGCTCCCATTGCTGACCTATTGCTTGTGTTAGGAATGAATGGGTTTAACAGAATATATCTGAAACTTGGCAGAAGAAGTTCAGATTCATTGTGGATTGACTATCATTATGCACCATAATCAAAAAGAAGGCCAGGGATTCTCTTTAATAAATAAATTTAAAAAAAAATATGTGATCAACAGCTACTTGAAATAATATGAATAAACTTTGCTGTAATAGATAAGTGAATACAGTGTCACCCAAAACTCTCTTACTGTCACGGTTGGTGGCCGCTAGAGGTTCTGTGTTTGACCCTGTTCTGTTTGTTTCGGTTCTGTGGACTTTTATTTTGATATGTTTGCCCGTTCTGTTCAGTTATCATGTGTTCTGTTAGTTAGCTGTTCTCTGTTTACATGGTTATTATTCTCAGCTGTCTGTATTTTCCCCTGATGTCTGTGTTTATTTAAGTTCTGTGTCTGCTACCCTTCCTCATGTGTCCATCGCCTCATTTCTCCTCGCTTTATGTTTGTTTGAAACCGTATCGGCTCCTACGCCAGGTTTATTTTCTGTTTTGTGCCTTGAATAAAGAAACCACAGCATGGACTTCTGCCTGCCTGCCTGTTCCTTGCCCCGAGGTAAATCACGAGGGCTAGGTCTAGCTTACTTACATACACCTTCCAAGTATTTTTTACTTAATAAATGCCACTTCAAGAGGATAGGTCAGAAACTTAAAAAAAACAGAAAATAAAATGACTGACAATAATTGCAGGTCTAGCAGCGAGGGCACCTTAACGGTTTTCCAAAACACTAAAAACTTTTCTCAACATAAAGAACTGTTACGATATAGTTAGGAGAGATCTTATTGTAATAATAAATTAAATAAGTAATAAATAAATAAATAAGTGTGCGCACCGATTAACAGGGGATTACAAGTAGATACCTCCATCAAATAGATATCTCCTCACTGTAGTAGCAATAATAATTACAATTACAAATAATATTTACTAATATTTACTAATACGTTTTTCACACTAATGCAGTAATACTACATTTGAAAATAATTCAATTTAACAAATATAAGCATTATGTCTGGCAAAGATGTACCTATATACAGCTTTTTGTACAATTTTTTTTTAATGCATGCAGGGAAAAGTGCTTGTGCCAAACTTAACAGCATGAAGCAAATCCACAACAAATCCACAACAAAAGTCTATTTAAACCCACCAGTGATACCATAGCTACCACCTATCGACATCCTAGCAACTACCAGAGAACCATAGCAATCAGCTAACAAAACTCTAGCAGGCCCTGGAGATCATCATAGCAAAATAGAATCAGATTTAAAGCTAACCCTCCAGCAATCATTTTGGATACAATAGCACGATAACTTTTAACACTGTCTTATGCTTTCAGATCCATTTTACCATTTAGAAGCAACCAAAATCATTGTGCGCTTGTACCAAAATAACCACAACTAAACATTCAACAATCAAGCTATAAATACACTGGTCTTTATGTAACAATTCTTACAAACACACCTTACCTTGAGCTCTGTTTTGTACTGACCAGCCATGCATGGACAAATTTAATTTAGAGTGAATGTAATTGGACAGTATTAACTTACTCTGATGGCACATCAAGGGTTAATGGTAATGTGCACTAATGTTAGCTTCTAGTTTTAACACAAATGTGTACAGATTTACTCTTTTTTTTTACTTTTTATGTTTTACACAGACACCTTCAGGAAAAAATAATATGTCTGTCTCTGCAAACAAATACACTACTGACAAACATTAAAAAAATTAAAACTCACAAATGTGCATAGTGTTGCTTTCGTCAACAAAAATTATGACTAAACATCGTCATTAAGGAACATTTATCACATGACAAATACGAGACGAGACGCAACATAAATGCTGGTCTTGTGAAGATAACCATAAAAATAAGAACAAGACTAAATGTGGTTTACAAAATAAAAACTATGCTAAAATGTCTCTTCATTCCTGTTGACTAAAACGAGACGAAACGTTATTTCCTGTACAATAGAGAGGGGACAAAAGTATTGGGACGGTCAAAATTAGTGTTGAACAACATTACGTCCTAATACTTTTGGCCACTGATAGACACTGTGAATTAAATCTATCTTGTGTGAACAAAAGTATTGAGATATGGTGCCAGGAAGAGAGAAATGACAAACACACAGCATTTTGATAAGCAGCCTTTCCCACAGCCTTGCAAAAAAGCTGATCCTAAATTATAACTATACTAATTATACTAATATATTAGACTATATTTGTTCAGGAATAATATATTCTGGTAAGTTCAGGCCAACACACTGAAGGTGAAGACTTTTACCAGTTTTACAAATGTGGGATTTGGCAATAGACACACACACACATCCATTTTATTTGCACTTTTTAGTGATGTGATATTATTTTATTTAGTTATTTTATTTAAATGTGCATGTGTACATGTCATAAATTAAAATGGATATAGTACTCTTGAGTCTAAACATAATAATATAATAATATGATATGTTTGTGAAATAGTTTTGACTAAAAGACTAAGATTATGTCTATTCTACTACTATTGACTGGGTTAAATAGAATTGCATAACTAAAAAAAGTGCTCAAGACAAGAAGACAAATGCTCAGACTTTCAGTCCAGACTAACAAGAGCATGGGCATGACTAAGACTAAACTAAAATGACAGCTTGATGCAAAGCCTAGACTAAAATTAAAATGAAGACAGGCCACCAAATTCAACACTACATGTGAATGGACACAAACAGCTTAGAGAAAACTTTGTCTCAGAGCTATTGTTGATCAAACATTTCAAACATTGTCATAGAAGGGAATTCCACTAATTCTTTAAGAATTCTACATAACTGAATGATCGAGTTGTATAAAAAAGGCCTTTGAACTGAAATGGTTCACTCTAGAGAAAGACTTCTTTACAGTCACAGTAACAGGAACCAGTTGACAACTATAATACAGTTATTTTACTACCCAAAACAGCCAGTAATATTTTGTATAAAATTATATAATGGCAAAATGATGGTAAATCATGCCACAGCTATTATTTACCAAGAGTCCAAGAGAGCACAGCTGGCTTTGCTTTCTCTGAATGGGTAGGATGCCCCCAACTTCAATCGCTCAGATTGCTGGAAACGTCTCTTAGCTGGCTTGGTTCTCCTTAAAGTGTGCTGAACTGTCTGACCACACTGTATTTTCTGTGAAGCACAGTACATACAACGCTCATTGAGCAACTCTCTCCACAAATGTCAAAGGGTCACAAAACACAACGCGTTTTTTCATTATACGCGAGTGCTCCTGTAACGTAACCCCCGCGACTAATAAGGGTTTACTGTACACTAATCTCTGAACGAACTAAAGGAGCCAACTCAGAACCTGGAAAACAAGTAAACTGAAATTGATAACAGGAAAAAAAAACACATAATTAAAAAAGGTAATA
Source organism: Hemigrammopetersius urotaenia (assembly GCA_037974485.1). Taxonomy (NCBI): domain Eukaryota; kingdom Metazoa; phylum Chordata; class Actinopteri; order Characiformes; family Alestidae; genus Hemigrammopetersius; species Hemigrammopetersius urotaenia. The sequence goes on from JBBPDC010142536.1 coordinate 12,736, forward strand.
TTTTTCAGCGCTCCAGTAAAGCCAGTTGCTAATAAAATGACATGCACTATGCAACTGACTGAATATATTTTTCTAAAAATAAGTGGGAAGACATATGCTCTGAGATGTAAACTGGCCAGAGAAGTTTATTTATGAACGAATCTGTCCTGAAATTATGAGTCATACGATCCTCAATAAAACAACAAAAATAATCTGCAACACTAATTACAGCTGATTTCTGTCTGACAAGGACACAGGGTCTAATTCACTTTGGGTCATCATTTTGACAAAAAAAAAAAAAAACGCTTGGTGGTAACTCTGCTCCAGCAGCACAATCAGCACAGACTCATGGGAATTCCTCTCAACCAGAGCTTGGTCAGTGCATACAGATGCCATCTGCTAGGTCTCAGAGGTCCTGATGATGCAAAGCGGAAGGAAAAGACTATTTTGTAGTCACTTTTTTAGCTTACTCTCCATTCATCACTTCAGTATTTCTTTCAGATCTGAATCCTGCGTCTGACTCATCGCTCTATGGGCTGCTGCACTACTGTGTACGCATTGTGTGCACGGCCCTCAAGCATACTCCTGTGCAAACACATCACACACGTCACCTACTGCTTACATAACGCAGACTTTTTATAGCTCTCTCAACAAGAGTGAAAAGTTATTACAGTTTCTCTGTCCTTTTTCCACTCTTGTAGATATCCATTTACACATTCCCAAGTGGATGCTATGGTACCTGTAGTGGCTGCAAGGGTGTATTAGATGTTATTTATCATGGTTTTCCAGTGAATTGCCAGGGTGTTGCTAGGTTGTTACTGTGGTATTGCAGGTGTTTCCTACGGTGGTATCTCTGGTGACTGCTAGGATTGTCCAGGTGGTTACTAGTGTGTCGCATAGCTATGATACTGCAGAAACCTTTGGTAAAAACAGGGGCTGCAAAAAGTGCGTGCACAAAGTAAAGGTCCACAACCTTTTGGCTTTTGGCCATATTTGGACCCAAAACACTGATGCTAAAAGGTGACCAATCGAATAACTGAGTCACTATTCTCAATTCATTCCCTATGTCTAAAAAAATGACTTTGAGTGATGACTGTCTGGATGCTATCCATCCAGTTGCTTAGCTATATGCAACGGCAATCAGCATGAACATGTCATTATCTCAAAAGGGCTTGTTAGCAAAATCGGTTTAAAAAAAACAACAAAATAGTCGCCTGCTGGGTGCAGCATGTAGTTGAATATTTCTGTAAAAAAGTAAATTAAAAAGATGAAGAAACACATCATGCTTAAGATTAATGTTAAAATAAAGCTGAATTGCAGAATGGCAACCAAGCAAGCTTAAACATAAACAGCAATGGTTGGATGATGGAAAGGAGATCTCTGTAAAAATGTGCAGCAGCAAAGGGAAAAGCCTTAAGGAATGACATAAGACTCTGTACAATAACCTTGGATGCATCTCTGAGCAGGAACCTATCTGTATGTCTGCTGCTATTCGCAAAGGATGTCTCTCTAGAACTAACATTAGAAAGTTTAGGCACCGGTTTTTACACCTGGTTTTAAAAATTTGAGAAAAAATATTGCAAAACCGTCTGTAGCAAGTTGCTGAAACTAAACCAAGCAGAATAGCGGCACAATGTTTGTGCTGTCCTCCCCTATTTTGCACAGCTCTCTGTAATATGCATATGCAGGAGAGAGAGAAGTGCTTTTTGAATTTAGGGTTGTGCACTGGTTTCATACAAAGAATGTGGGTAAAACACACCTGACAAGGCCTACTACATTTAACACTCAAGTGTGTATAGCAATTCTAGGATCACTATAATTTCTTTTTTGGACTAAACTAAATTTTGTCAATTTTTTTGTCAAGCTTGTCCAGCAGCTGCTACAAAAGAATGGATGATAGACTGATCACTAGATACCTGTTTGCAAACCATATTTAGCTAATTTTACATCATTTATATAATGAATATTAATATTTTATGCATTTTATTTTATGAGCCTGTGCTGAACAGCTCCGATGTCAAAACATCTGTTACTATCTGGTATAAGATGAAATAAGATAAGATAAGATAAACCTTTATTAGTCCCAAAAGTGGAAAATTTGCATTGTCATGGCAGAAAGGGGACAATGTGCCACGATGTGGTGGAGGTGACCCGACACTCATCAGTGAACAGGACGGTAGACCACTGCTGCATTGTCCAGGCCACATGGTCTTGTGCCCACTGCAAATGTTCACGGCGGTGTCTTGGTGTCAGTGGAGTCACCTGCAACGGTCTTCTGGCATTCAAGCTAAAGCGGTGGAGTTGGTTGCAAATGGTTTGTCTGGAAACCCTAGTACCCCTCGCATCTCATAAACGGGCCTGCAGCTGAGTGCGTAGGTCCTTAGGTACTGGTCATCGTTCCGGTCTGTCACTCGTGGGGCTCCACTCCTGGGTCGGTCATTTTACATTTGCATTTACGGCATTTATCAGACGTCTGACTGCCTGCCACCCACCGGAAGGTGCGCCATGGCCAGGTGGCGCTGCTCGTCCATTAAGTGACGTTGTGTGTTCATGGCTGTTTGAATGATGACTTACTGACAATACCAGCTTTTTATACCCACAGAATGTTGAAATTGAAAAATTAAAAAACGTCTTTTGGTATTGGCCCCAATATGAGGCACACCGGTACACAATGAGACCATTACATGGAAAACACTAAATGAGGTGTGTCTATCACCCCAATACAATTGCTTCCCTATCCCAAAAATGTCTGAAGCGAAATAAACACTGTATGTGTGACATCCACTAAATCTCTCACGATATCTCTTACTTATTGTGAGTAGTGTATGTGCACAATTTAGAATGGATATATAAATATAGTAACCTCCCGCTTTTACATGGATCAGTCTAGAATCAATCCAATGCTGATTTTTTCTGTGAAATCCCAATGTCACGTCGGGCTGTGCTCAGGGAGTGTGAGGCGAGGCACAAAGCAGGTTCCATAAGATGGTGTTTTATTACAAAGGACACAGACTCTACAATACAAAACCAAAAAAGCCACAAGGGGCTAACAGAAACGAAACTATAACTAAGACACACAAGGAGCAGGGAAGTGAGACACAGTGTGAGGGACAACCAGCAACTGTAACATAACTTCAATGCACTTAAATATACAAACAGACTCAGACACAAACCAATCACAAACCCCAATCATTTAACTAAAACACAAGACAGCTGACAGGGCACGAACACAGACATCAAAATAAAAGTTCCACTACAAAACCAAGTGCGGCCTCCTGTGGCCGCTCTGCCGCCGTAACACCCAACAATAAAATGGAAACAGCAAATATTCTCCGGATTATTTTTTTTTGCTATTTTCATGGCAATATGTTTTTTTTGCGCATTTAAGTTATAAACTACTAAGAACAGTATAATATACTAATTTTGTAACATTATTTACAAATTTTGTAATGTAAATTGACACAAAGACACGAAGAAAGCACATCTTTGGATGGTGAAATACTGATACATGGGAGGTTTGAAAATAGCCAATCCGATAACGTTATTTATTTCTCCTTGCTGCTGATTGGCTGCTGTAATGCACCTGTGGTAGCGACAGTCCAGAATTTCCCCCGTGCAGCTATCTTGAGTGTTTCTCTTGTTTTTTGTTTTGTTCTTCTTAAAGCCCTGTATTTTTCTCACTGTAAATTAAGAGGTTTTTGAGCTCAGTCGCCGTCCAATGTGTCTGCTTTAACTGGTGAGTCAGTACAGTATGACTCCTCCTGAAACCCTTGAATAAGATGCGCCGCTCGATGAACAGTAAATTATTGAACTGAACAATTATTGGTGATTACTCGTACATTTTTCTATATTTTTATTACATAAATAATACATTCATTTATTACTGTATTTACCTGCTTATACCAAAGAAAACTCATTCCAGTACAAAAAAATGAATTACAGTACAGTCTATACAGTGGTAATATTGGTATTTTCATTCTAGCACTGCAGGAGTTCAGTGTAAACTGTACAGTACGACTATGGGTTTACCTTTATATTTTCACTAATGTAATAAAAGTATTAAACTGAGTTTAAATTACATTAAAGTGTTTTGGGAGCATTTTGGGGGCATATTTAGGGTTTACACTATGAAAATAGGCATTTTTAGGGTTTTTTTTTTTACCACATCAACGTGATTTTTCACTATACGAGGGTGCTCTTGGAAAGTAAACCCTGTGAAAAGCGGGGGTTACTGTATATGTAAGAAAACTATATACATAAATACAGGCATTGACAAAAACAGAAAAAATGCAGATTATAAATTGCACATTTAGAAATTGCACATGTCGCCCACCCCTAAAATTGCACATGTTGCATCAGAAAAATTGCACTCAAGTAATATTGCACATAAGAGTAACAATCATGGTGTACTAGAAGCAATTCATCAATGAAGGTTACTGAGCGGTCATCACTGCCGATGACCTTTATGTCAACGGGCAGTTGCACTGTACTAATCAGGTGATTGATTTCCATGTTAATTAATTACTCTCACTAATCGAATTATATATATATATACATGTCCTCATGAAAACACTGTCTAGTTGTCTCATCAGCTAACTTAAATATGCTGGAAATGTAAAACTGGCATCCCCTCACATTTTTTTTACTGTCATTTTTTTCTTCATCCCTTTCTTTCTTTTTAATCCCTTTCTCTCTCTATCTCTTCAACATTTTGTCACTCATATTATACTCAATAATACAAGTACTGCATCTAACATAGCACACACATGCACATGCACATGCACAGACAGCACACAAACAGACCACACATGGGTAATAGAGAAAAAAGATTAAAAGTTTTTAATAGGCTTAAAGAATTACAGGGCAAACACTGTCATCCCACAGGAGACTAACTTATGCGACCCAAAAACTAACACACACACACCTCACCACAGTTCCCTCAAGTATACTCAGCCGGCTTCAACTCTTAACAAAGGGGAGTAGCCATATTGTTAAATAGAAAACTACACTTCACTACCGTCAACTCTTTTGCAGACTCATGCGGCAGATTTATTATAATTAATTTATATATCCATAAAAAACACACATGCATCGCAAGTATATATGGCCCAAATAATGACGACCCCTTCTTTCATTCTCTCTTTGCCTCACTCTCACACCAACCCAGTACCACACTTATAATAGGAGGAGATTTAAATATGGTATTTAATCCTGAAGTTGATAGGCTCGGTACTGCAGGCAGCTATAGGAATAGGCAATCCATGCAAACGCTTCAACAATACATGAGGGACCTCCAACCAGACTCTGGAGATTGAACACATCATTACTTAAAGATCAAGGCTTCATAAACTATTTCAAACAGGAATGGGTGCTGTTTTTAGACAATAATGACACACCAGGAATCTCACCATGTGTTCTTTGGGAGACAGGGAAAGTGGTCATGCAGAGTAGGGCAATCTAAACCTTCCAAATATACAGGAGGATCAGGTTATGGATACACCTATCACATTAGCGGAACACAATGATGCCCTTCAGCATATGCCCAGTAAGAAAGCAACAGGTCTAGATGGTTTTCCAGCAGAATTCTATAAAGAATTCTGGACCATACTGCCGCCTATTTTCTTTGGAATGATAGGGAGAGTGGCAAGCTATCCTCAGACACTACTCACAAACACAGACACTCACTCACTTACCCACTCACCCATTTCACTCACCTACTCATCCACTCACCCACCCACTCAATCACTCACATATGCACATACAGGCACACTCTTATATGCACACTTATATATTAGGCTTGTCTTGAGACAGTTTATAACTCGATACTGATACTAAGGATGGTACTCGATACTTTTTTCGATAATGCAGGGGGAGAAAAGACAAACACAGGATCTTATTAATAAAATAATTAAAGTGTACTCCAAAATACTCCATTTTCTTTGTCTACTCAAAATTGTACAGCGTATTTTGAAAAGCACTTTATAAATTAAATGCATTATTATTATTATTATTATTATTATTATTATTTTAGCCTTATTTTAGTCAGAATTATCCACAACTATTTTCATCTAGCTTTAGTCAATGAAAACTGATGACATTTTAGTCTAGTTTTAGTCAAAGATTTTAGTCTCTTTATTTAGTAATGCAATTCTATTCAACCCAGTCAATATAAGTATAGTAGATAGTAGAATAGACAAAATCTAAATTTGCTTTTAGTTCAAACTATTCCAGACACGGAAGACACTCTGATTAGAATTTACATTTATTTTTCCAACCAAAGATGTTAGAACTTAGAAGTACATGCACATCCATCTATACAAAATAAATAAATAAAACAACATCACATCACTAAAACATGCAAATAAAATGAAAATGTGGGTGTCTATTGCCATAAAACCCACATTTGCAAAACTGGTAAAAGTCTTAAGTGTGTTGGCCTGAACCTGAATATTTTTTTTTTATTCTGGAACAAACATAGTCTACACAACCAAATCAGAATAATTTCGTTTTGGATTGCTCTCAGGTCAGTCAGTCCGAGAGAGATGATGGCGATGACGACAGCTTCCACCAAATTCGGTGAGATCATTACTGAATTACCCTTTTGCGAGAAGGATAACGAACTGGGACGAACTGACTTAAAGCACTTCTCCGAATGCGTCAAGAAACATTGACAAACCAAAGTGCATATGGAAAATTACGTAAAGCTAGCTGTGCTCGGAAAGATCAGCATAGCAACGCAGCTTGATGATGGGCACCACTTTGCAATGAAGAGGTAGATAAAAACCGTCATATTTTATCTAAGATCATTGATTGTATTCAATTTTGTATTCAAGCTCCTGGACAGCATGCTGGCAGTTCTGAGAGAACTAATAGTGGGTGACAGCTGACCTTTTAGCTAGCCAAGGTTGAGGAAACTACCGACATTTACACAAACTGTCAACTAGTCCTGGTACTAAGATACATCGATAAAAACAACAATATACTAGAGCGTTTTTTATTTTATTTATCAAGCTACGCAACGCTTGTGCAGACGCAATTGCCAGCGCCTTATTGGAGAGGCTGCACACCATTCTTCCCGATAGACAAGAAAAGAAGTTGATCGCCCAGGTTGATGGGCCCACGGCAATGAGGGGTGCCACTGGAGGAGTGCAGCATAAGGTACAGGACATTTATGCTAACACTCACTACGTTCACTGTTATGCTCATCAGTTAAACCTGGTAATGCAACAAGCAACCTCCCACATCCCTCAGATCAGTCACTTTTTTTCGACATGGGGGGATTTGCTTCATATTTTTACAAAATCGAGCAAGAGAACTGCAGTTCTTGATGAGGTGGTGGCGCACCGACTTCCAAGTGCATCATCAACACCTTGGGTTTGATTAATATATCTCTAGCCAGTTTTCAGAACTTACTCATAAAACTGTATTCATCAGGGAGGCTGTTTGAGGATGAGGAGTACAGGGGACTTATACAGAGAACATTGGGAGGAGACACGCAACACAGTTTTTCACTGGAGGTAAGCACTTGCTGTTTGGTCATATTTAAATCAGATCATCAAATAAAATCTAATGAAGATGCTGGTCATTTGATAGTGAAATGTATTTTGTCATGTTAGGATATGTATCATTACAATAAGCCATATTGGTTCATTACACAATTCAGAATATTCATAATATTGATTTTCGGGAGACATGTGAAGACCCTTTACCCTTACCCTTTTTTAAAATTACATATCATTGCATAGGTATGTGAGACCATTATGAGCAATGCCAAGGAGAGGTTTTCTTTTACCAAGCACCTTGTCAGCACCACTCTGTTGCAAGGAGACTTCCAACAACACAGCAGAAAGTTCCCAGATTCAGCACTGGAAACCATGTGGAAGCCTATCCCTCATTGGACATGGACTTAAACCAGAACTGCCCCAGATCTACGAGAACGAGGAGTTCCAGAGTTGTAGTGGTGCACTGGCTCTCTATCAGGTTTTGATGAAAAATAACCTCTAAAACACATTCACTGAAACTGTTATCCTCATCACCACACCAATGACAACTTCAGAATCGCAGAGGTGCTTCTCCACCTTAAAAAGGATAAAAACTTTCCTAAGAAACACTACGGCACCAGATCGGCTCAACACCCTGGCTATGCTCTACATAGGAAAAAAAACTCACACAGGACCTTCCTGATTTCAACACCAGGGTCACTGAAGAATTTGCCACTAAGACGAGCTAAGTGCTTGTACAAATAAGAACCCTCAACCCCATTCATTGACTCTCTGTCATTCACTTGCATACAGACCTACAAATACCCATCTACTCACACTCACCCACTTAAAAAACACTGTAACTGTGTGACTGTAACTTCTCAGAAACACACACAGCCTTTTTCTCTCTGGTTAGAGGTGATGTTCAAAACTAGACTTTTGGTTCATACTAGACAATAATCAGACATCTGTTTTGTCATAGTCTGTATTCACAGCAACACTGTGCCAACACTGTGTTTCACAGACATACACCTTGCTCAGAAAACACACACCTCATTTCATTGTCACTCTGGCACATAGGAATCTTACACTCACCTTAGAATCAGACACACTCACACACAACCCCTCTCTCCCTTGGAGACAAGACACGGGGCAGTCATGTACACATGCACACACACCTACACGCACGCACACTCTCTCGCTTATGCGCATGTGTGTGTTTGCTCTCTCTCTCTCTCTCTCTCTCTCTCTCCCTCCATAACAATCTCTGATTGGCTACTTTCAAACCTCCCGTCTCTATATTGCCACAAAAAAAAGCAAAAAAAGTGGAGGATATTCTGTAGTTTCCGTGTTATTGTGTGGAGTTCGGTTCTCAGAAAAAATCTGTGTTGGACTAAATCTGTGACTGTTGAACCACGTAAATTTGGGGGATTACTGTATATCTGTAAATTGTGAAACTGCTGATTTTGAGACGAAAATTCAATTATGATTATGAAATTGTCATGATTTTCTGACCGTTCATTTGAATGCTTATACTGGACAAGAAATCTATTGGTACATCAGCCCCACCAAGATTTCTTTCACCAGCCACCACTGTTATGCAGCATCTTTAAAAAGCAGCAAATTTAACTGCATTTTAAAGCTAAACTGTGCAATTTATGTTCAAGTCATCAGGTACGTCTGAGTTCATTTCTCATTCTAGAAAAGGCATACAAACTGAAAATATAAAAAATGGGTAGTTCATCAAAGGTGCTGAATCTGTTTACAGAGCGAGTTTACTTGAATTTAATTACAAATTCATTAATGTGTGTTAAAATACAGCTTTAAACATCTGTTTGCCCAGAGATTACTTGATTTTTTTTTTTTTTACTGTGGTGTATTCAAAAGGCAGCAGTAACCTTTGTCTGTGCAGCTTACTGATTTTTACAGCCTTACAGATGGTTACAGAGATTATTTTACAAATTCATTTTCTAAGCAGCAATAAATAGCTTCTGAAGTTCAAAACCTTTATAGAATGTGTTTGTATGATGTATATATGTTAAAACAGTTGTGAAATCAATTCACATAAAATAACAGTGATAATCGTGAAACCGTGATAATTTCTCAGACTATAATCATACTAGAGCTGGGTGATATGGCCTAACAATAAAATATCAGATTTTTTCACAATAAATTCTATTTTCAATTTGAAACGATTGATTCGCTCCTCAGAATCAAACTACAGATGACAAATAAATGGTTCAAAGCAAGTTTTAACTTTATTTAGTTTTTTCTTACTTTAAAGTTAATGTTCAATCTGACATGTACGTTGGGTCTAAACATTTTAGCATGTTAATGAATCCTGGCTTTTCCACAGTATGTATGGGCACCATATCTTTTGCAATATTCATTGCGTCAGCATTTGTTATCGCCTTCCACCGTGCCCCATTCTTATCATATGGCACTAGGGCAGTCCTTCTAAAATAGTGGGGCGTGCTCAGTGCCAGTGGGGGTGTGTGTGACCCAGGGAACATGCTATTTTTGCCACAGGGAGTAGGGGTTTTTGCACCAAAGACGAGCACACAGCACAGAGCAGAAGATATAAAGTAATGAAGTATTTTTTTAATCCTGCTACCGCGGAATTTCGGAGGATTCCTGCCCGCTTTCCCGGTCGTATATGAAAATATATTTCTAAAGTAAAAAAACAATCCATGTTCTGTTATTGTAAGTTAGTGGCGCACATTGGCTCTTCACATTGCATGTGAAACACGAAGAGAGCCGCAAAAAACACCTCAAGACCAGCTTGACATCCTCATTCGTGTTGGATGAGTGCTGGATGGTGCTGGATATGAATGTTTTGTGGTAATCTTCCCTCCACATATCTGCTGTAATAGCACATTCATATTTTTCAATTATTCGTTTATCTCCGCTGACACGGATGCCTGGACCTCCTGAGCATTTCTCTCAACATGCCTTGATGCAGTTGTTGGATGAGGCAGAATGGCTTTAACATTAAACTTGCTGTATTTAACACCAAGCTGAATTAAGTCAGTAAAGCCATCCCAGGCAACAAAATGACAATATCTTTACAGCACAGTTGTTTAGTAGTCTCTTGCTTGATATGTGTGGGCGGGTGAATTGTTCTGTCTGACTGGGGAGTAACGGGACAGCTGTGTCGCCACAATCCTGAAGTGCCGGATTTGTGCCTGTTGTAGCTCTTCACCAATTTCCCAATCTTTAGTTTTGCTTAATTTGATTAACAACTTCAACTGCATCCTCCATTTTGCAAACAAATTTGTCCCGCCCATTCCCTCCCGCTCCCACCTCACACATAAAAACACACAACACAGAGACACACACAGACCCACTCCAACATACATGCATCGCCGTAGAAAGGTGCATCGAATTAGTTCCGTTTTCAGCGCTCAGATGTAAAATAAGTAATACAATCGATTTTTATAAAAACACATCATCCTGGACTGTAAATACAAATTAATAGATAAAATCGATAAATCGGTCACCTCTAAATAATACCCCCTAAATTTCTAATCGTTGCAACCCTAACTGCAACACCAAAGAAACCACTACGCCACAGTTACCATAGCAACTGCACAATCACACTTTGCATTTTCTCGTGGCAATGCAATTAGTTATTGTTGTTGTTTATAAGCTCTTTCATTAGCAATATTACAACATTACCTTATATAGCCACCCAAAGCATTAAAAGACAAGACTGTAGTAAAGACCACCTCTGTCCTCTGTGACAAGTTCAAGACTATAACTAGCTGAGCTGAAGTCATGACTGTGTCTAAAGGGAGAGTCAGACAGACCAGACAGACCAGTGACACCAGTAACAGATGTAAGCCATATCAGGTTTAGCCCAAATTGAAAACTAATGCATTTCTTTAAAATAAAACATTAAGTATTCTTCAAATACAATTTACTAAAAATACTAAGAACACTTTCTTTAGCAAAAACAAGCTAAAAATGGTACAGACTGAAAATATCATGGCACTGCTCTGAACAAATCAAACCAGTGGATATGCTAAACAGAAAAATGACACATTCCAAGTCCTAGTTTTGATCAGAGATTAAACTGGAATTTTGGGTTCCTAAGTGCTTCTACACAACTGTCTAAGAGTCCCTGTCCTGGGAGAATGCACGTTTGATCCGCTACAAAACTATAACAATATTCACTCCATCCTTGACAAATATCTTAGCGCTATATAGCGCTTTTAACAATGGTCATTGTCACAAAGCAGCTTTACAAAATGAAATAAATGTGTGTGTATGAATGTGT
>JBBPDC010142656.1:0-24401 GCA_037974485.1 Hemigrammopetersius urotaenia
GACTGTCTCTGTAACTAATGACTGTAAGACTGTCTCTGTAACTAATGACTATAAGACTGTCTCTGTAACTAATGACTCTAAGACTGTATCTGTAACTAATGGTCTGGATCAGAACATCTCCCTAATGCCCCTTTACCTCTACCTGAATGACCCCTGCACCACAACACAACCTGGTAACATCTCAAATGCTGGCATGCCACACGCTAAGTGAAGAGGACCCTAGTCTAGGACCCAGGTGTCCATACCTATGTCTGTTCCCAGAATGCTATGCGATTTTAATCAGTAGCTCCTCCCCGCCCCAGTTAATGCCGTAGTAGGGTTACGCAACACAGGGAAAAAGAACAGATCTTGAGGGTCCTGAGAAGAGTACATATCTCTTTGTGTGTGTGTGTGTGTGTGTACTTCAACATCAACCTTTTTCCTCCTCACAGTACTTTATCTTATACAGGTCCCTACAACGACATAAAAACACAGTAAAAGAACATGAACAATAGATGCTATAGGGACAATAGGAATGGTCTTATACTCACTGAGGCGTTAAACCCACTCCAGGTTCTAGTATTTAGAACGTCCACCTCATCCGAGGGCTTTGAACAGCACAGGTAGCATTTTGGGGTTTATATTCACAAACTGTAAAGATATTTAAGGAGGTTCAACGTTAATTTGGATAAAGTGAAAGCACTGAGAGAAATCATATTCATTTAAATAATTGTCTGACACATTGCTAGCCTTGTAACTGAAGGCGCTGCATCATATAAGGTGGAATGGGGGATTAAAGTAGCGGTTAAAGTAAAAAACCTCTTTCATTTGGAGAACATATGGTGTGTTACTGAAGTAAGTGTACAGTTTGCTTGTGATTACGTGAACTGGAGCAGGTTTTCAGCAGCTGGAGGAGCGGTGACACCCCCCTCTGGGTCGGGATGTCCCGTTCCGTCCTGCAGGTATGAGCTCCGCTCTGTTTGTGTGGGCGTGCTTAAGCAGAGGGCCCCCCACTCACACACACACACACACACACACAGACACACACACACACACACGGGTCAGCTGTGGCAGTCTGGAGAGCCCCTCCTCGCTGGAGGTCGTTTTTAGTGCTGGAGCTCCAGCAGCTCTCAGCACTTCAGCGTTGGGAGACTCACAGTCAGGCTGTGTGTTCAGTGGAGGACAGCTCAGGTAATATAAACACTGTATTACTCTTTCTGCACTCTCTTTTTCTTTTGTTCCCTTTGCTTTTTTCCTTTATTTTCTTTTCACTTTTCTTCTCTTTGTTTTATTCTACGGTGTTCCATTATAGTTTATTTGATTCTTTACTGCCCAGTTTTATTCAGATCTATTCTATTCTATTCTATTCTATTCTATTCTATTCTATTCTGCTTTGTATTTTAATCTAGTCCATTATATTCTTTATGCTCTGTTCTATTCTGTTTGTTCTCTATTGTATTCTATTATATGTAATCCATTGTATTCCATTTGCTTTTGTTTCACTCAATTCTGTTGAGGTGTGCACTAGTTATTTGGTGCTAACTGTTAAAAAAGTAAGCGACTGAATCATTAAGTTAATGGAATGTCACTGTTTCCCTTGCTGTAATGTAGCATGACATGAAATGTTCAGCGATGTTCAGCTGCATGCATTTCCAGTATCTCTACCCCAATTTCCGGGTTGCCAGTACCAGGATCTCTTCATCACTCTTTCCAAATGTGCAGCATGTTGAGACTGCTCCGTGCCTGGTCTTCGTATTTTAGTGTTTTTAATCTATTCTTTCCAATTTTCAACAGTTATCGCAGTTTATTGAGTATTAGTATCTCTAAACATGTGGTTGGAGAGAGTTATTTCAACCTTTCTTTTGTGTACGAGTCCTTGTTCATATTGTGGTGGTTTTCTCTCTACAGATTATTTAATTTTGAAATTTTTGTTTCAATTTTTTTAGACTTATTTTATTTTATTTTACGTTATTGTGGTGTCTTGTGTCTCCCTGTGTCTGTGTGTCGTGGCAGTCACCACATTAGCAATTTCCTCTGATTCTGATTCTGATTCTCCAACAGAAGATGCTTTCAGACCCAGAAGTCAGCTCGGTGATGTCTGATGTCACCGTCTTCCTCTGCATCTTCACACTGTTTCTTCTGGTGCTCCACGTTCACCAGCAGAGAACCCTGCCTTCCAACCTGCCCCCAGGTCCCAGTCCCTGGCCTGTGGTGGGCAACCTCTTCCAGACAGGGGAGCAGCTGCATCTGTCCCTCACCAGCCTGAGGGCTCGCTATGGGGATGTCTTCCGGATGAGGATGGGCTCCCTGGCGGTGGTGGTGCTGAGTGGTCACTCCACCATCCGGCAGGCTCTGGTCCGGCAGGGCGAGTCCTTCGCCGGCCGCCCGGAGCTCTTCACCTTCTCGGCAGTGGCTGACGGCACCAGCATGACCTTCAGCGAGAAGTACGGTGAAGCCTGGGCACGCCACAAGAAGATCTGCAAGAACGCCCTGAGGACGTTCTCTCAAGCCAAAGCTCAGAACTCCAGTGCCTCCTGCTTGCTGGAGGAGCGGATCTGTGCAGAGGCACTAGAGCTGGTGGAGGCCCTGCGGGAGCAGGGGGTGAAGGCTGGGGACGCCGGGCTGGACCCATCCACTCTGCTGGTCACCTCCGTGGCTAATGTGGCATGTGCACTCTGCTTCGGCAAGCGCTACAGCCACGACGACGAGCAGTTCCTCACCATTGTGAACATTAACAAAGAGGTGTTGCGCATCTTTGCATCGGGGAACCTGGCTGACTTCTTCCCCATTTTCCGCTACCTGCCCAGTCCATCCCTGCGCAAACTGGTGCGGTACATCCGGAGGATGAACGGCTTCATGGAGGAAAACATCAAGGAACATCTCCTCACTTTCGATAAGGTAGTCCTGAAAATGAAAATGCCTACAAGTGATGACCAAAATATTTGTTGACAGTTTCCTATTATCATTGTTCAAATGATTGTTTCAGCCCATGCATCTGATCCGTCCAATCAGGTCTTCCGAGAAGGCTCATTAGTTGTGGTTAGGACTAGGGACGTCACGATTATAAATTTTGATGGCATGATTATCGTTTGGGAATTAATTACGGTTTCATGAATATCTTGCATGCCTTAATTTCACAATGTAGACAATCACATTCTTTAGGTTTTTACTTCTATTAAAAAAAAAGTTACATGTGAAACGCTGGTGAAACATTTTAATTTAATTTCAGTCCTGCCAATCTGTTGATAGCGCTAATCATAATCTACATTTTTAGAAGTGGCAGTAGAATCACGGTTTTGACAAACATTTATGATTAATTGCAGTTTTAAACCACGATTAATCATAAAACTGGTTAATCGTGACATCCTCCGCACTGTGTTGAAATAACACATTTTAGATGAGCTCCAAAATAAAAAACAATCATTAAAATACACATGTGGTAAAAATGGTTAGATCAAAATAAAGACGTGGCCATTTGCCTCCTACAGCTATTTTTCAATTTGTTTCTACAGCGTAGTTGGAATTCGAGTAAAATCAATGATTTCATGTGATTTTGTATCAAAATCATTCTATAATAAAAGAACTGTAGCTCCATGGGACATGCTTTCATGCTGTACTGAGAACCAACTTGCAGATGACTGCCAGGCTCATATATTACACTGGTTTAGACTCCATCGTTCCAGATGTGATTAAGATTGTGCAAATTGCTGATGGGAAATTTCATTAGGAACCGGTGGTAAATAGTACATTAGTCTCGGAGCTGGAAGCAGTTAAGCAAGGTCCATCTGTACCACAGTGGTTGAATTCACACACGCTTGAATTCTTGTGCTATTAAGAACTCTCTTGAGTCAGTGGTTAGTGTTTTTCATCAAAAGTGGTGTGGTTGTAGGGGCATTAGTAAGGAAATCATTATCTGGCCACCTAGTAATGTATTGATATCTCAGACAATTTTGCTTCTATATTGAAGTAGATGTCCAGTTTATTACCCTTAACCCCAGCCAATCTAGGGGTGTGGGAACGGTGTATTGATGCCAATATTCAATATGGCACAGACATTTAATATGTACACATCTGCCGACAAATACAGTAAATAGAATAAACTGTTCCATACCGCAATGTTATGCGCCTTACCTAGTAACCACCTAGAACACCATATAAGTTAGCTAACATTGTCCTACAAATCATCAAGTTGAACGTTGTTAAATCCAAGCAAAAGTCATAGGTACCTGGACAAACAATATTTAAAATTGTTTTAAAACCAGCAGTGTGTGTTTTGACAGTGTATTAATGTGTTCCCAGTATCATTAGTGGGTATCATCAGAATCTCAGGTTATCATCATATCTTCATCAATCGAATCAGGAACCAAACCTGTGTTCGTTGTATGGAATTATAATAAATGTTACTGGGTAAATATTTATCTGATGCCGTTCCACTCTACAGCCACTAACCACATTGCTCACACTGTCTAGAACTTCAGTGTGTCCTCTGGTTTCAAGCCAGAGCTGTGTGTCCCTCTCCCAGCGCTGATAAAGTGGATCTTTGTGTCTGTGCGCAACATTCACACGCATTGCTTTAATTTGCCATAGTCAGTCTTGTGGAAGGCACACGCATGAAAGTCCCTAAATGGGAAATCTTTTAGAGTATTAATGAACATTCCGCATACGTGTTTTTGTTTGTGTCAGCAGAGTAAAAGGAACTCTTATATAAGCACTCTTACTCATGTAGAATGAGAGAAATTAATACTTAATCGGGTTTATATCAAAAGGACTGATTGAATGTAGTCTTTACAATTTGAATTAAAGTTACATGTTTGATTTTTTTTGTTGCTTGGATAGAATAATCTTGTTGATTTTTATGACAATGCTAGGTAGTTAATATGGTATCCCAGGTGGTTGCTAGGTAACTATGTGAATACTGTGGTGTTGCAATATATATCTATATATAATAAATAGCTAATGAGTACAGTATAGTAATTTTTTTATAATAATAAACACATTTTGATATTTTTCTTGTTATTATATTTGTAACAAAATGTGTTGCTTTTAAATGGGAGAAAAAACTTTCTTCTGGGTCAGATTTGAGCACATAAGACTAATGAATGAATTATATAATTACTTGACAGTCCATAGTAATTGCAATTAAGTGGTTGTGTAATGTAAATCTAATTTATAGAAGTAACAACTGTAAGCCTTGGAGGACACCAGGTCTTTAAACATTTATGCTCATTCATAACTAGCAGTCCCCCAATGAGCTTTTGCTGTTTGTGTTTGTGAAGAACTGCATCCGTGACATCACTGATGCCCTGATAGCACTGTGTGAGGACCGGCAGGAGGAAGAGGGCAGAGCCATCCTCACTGACTCACAGATCATACACAGCGTCATCGACATTTTTGGTGCAGGTGAGATGAGATGTGGAATAAAAATTCTGTTCTGGTGACTAGATTCTTAAAAGGTCAGGATCACAGAGGCTTGTAGGACAATACCTGAGAAAACGTATACAGTCTCGGTAACCAGTAATCAGGAGGGTCTGTGGCATGATATAGGTGTGCCATTAGCACAGTGCTAATTGTTGAGTTATAGGCTCCCATTACTTGGAAGTAAATAGAAAACTCTACTATAGACAGCAAAAAACTCAGCAGTCACTCTATTTTATGGTCCCCTACAGATGATCTTCAGACACTTTACTTGTTACCATACTCTCTGGTGGATTATTAACAGTCTTGGATTTAAGTTTTAGGTTAGGGTTAGATATAATAGTGGGTTTAATAAATAGTTGAATGGTAGTGGAAGACAAAGGTGAGCACCAACAAAGCATCTACAGTGGACCATCTCAATAAAACATTACCAACTTTGCAAGCAATTAGAGGTGACTAAAGTTTCTGTCAATAACCCCCACCTCCCCGTCCCTCCGCAGTTGTACAACTGCCCCTCTCGAGATCCTGGTCCTGTTTACAATGCTAATGCAAATGTAAGGTAGAATCAGCTCAGATTTCAGAGTCTTCCCTTTTATTGCTAATGCTAAAAACAAGCTAGGCGTAGAATGCGGCCAGTGGGTATAGTTAGCTTAGAGATATGCCAAGGAAATTCAAAGATAAGCCTCAATGACAAATGACACGCATTGGAAAATGCCTTTGTATAGCTAGTCAAGAGGAACATCGTGCTAAATCTAAGTCACTCATGTGGTGTGAAGTACTTCGCTCCTGGACTTTACTTCTTTTTAAGCTTTCAGCCATAGCTGAACTACTGCCCCCTATATGTTTCACTACGAATCACAATGTACTTAAAATGCGCTTAACCCTACCTTAATGTACCCCTGGAAATACACCAAACCCTTTCATTTGAATTAAGTGACCGTTCATTTGTTTCAATTTGTTTCATGTTTCAAAACTTAATTACAGTAAACCCCTAGTTTTACACGGATCAGGACTCGCAGATCCAGTCAAACGTGGGTTTTTTTTTTAACGAAACTGATCGTTTTACCAGAAATATTCAACACAACGCGGAACCTGCAAATATTCCCCCGCTTTTTTTTTTGCTTTTTTCGCTCCAATATGTTGTTTTTTTTAAACTCATTTTAGTTCTTCTGGCTCCCTGTGCATGGACTTTAAACCTCTCTCTTACTCTCTTACTCTCTCTGTCTCTCTCGCTCTCTCTGTCTCTCTCTTTGTCGCTCTCTCTTACTCCCTCTCTCGCTCTCTCACTGTATCTCCCTCTCTCTCGCGCGCGCGAGCGTGCTCTCTCTATATCTGTCTCTCTCTCGTTCGTGACTTTTCCGTATTTAAACCTCGGCTTTACCTTTACATTTTCGTTACGAGTAATGTATTAAACCATTTAAAATGAAATTAAAGTGTTCGGGGAGCATATCTGAGGGCATATTTAGGGTTTACACTATAAAATTAAGCATTTTAAGGCATTTTTTGACCAAAACACAACAACGTGGTTTTTCATTAAACGCGGGTGCTCGTGTAACGTAACCCCTGCGAATAACAGGGCTTACTGTATACCTTAAAATTAGATTGAAGGCATGAGTGAGAAACTCTTTAGTCTTAAAAGAAAGGTGTTAATTCAGGAGGTTTTATTATTTAAGGGGCAAATTTGAAAAAGTAAGGGGAAAATTCAGTAGTTTTACAACTTAATCTGTGCATATTTCCCCTTAATTTTCCTTTCCTGTATGTGAAATTAAGATCAAAATTAAGGTCATTTTTAGAGGGAAACTTAAGAGGTTTGGTTTTGTAGTGAGTAGCAGCTAAATCTACCTTATACCCATGCCGAGGAAGATCAAAGACTAGCCTATTTGACAAATTATGCTTTGATGAACCTCTGATACAGGATTATATCAGTAAACATGAAAGAATCTTGTAGCTGTACGAATGTTACCCTTCAGTACAGTGTTACCAGTAAGTCTATTTAAGACTCGAGGCAGTTTGTGGTAAATTAGGATTAATAATAGCCATTTCTTGTTAGCTACATTCGCCTCATGGCAACAGTGATAACGAACCATACCTTGGCTCACTGACTACATATGGGCTAAGGTGACAAATTACATATTTGGCCATGGAGTTAAGCAAACAGTAGCCAAAACCATGTATAGCTATGCAATCATTTGTATATCACACTTTCATAAGACTTATTTTAGAGGTTTTCTCTTTGGGGGCACGTCTCAGCAAGATAGTTTTCCTGAAAAAAAAAAGAAAGTACACATGTGGATTTAGCTCCAGATGCTTTTCCTGGCTTCATTCCACAGGCCGGTGGGCTCGAACTAAAGATGGATTCTCTGAATCTCATGTTTTGGATCCTTTGCCCATTGGCTTGCAACATCCACTCCTGTGTTTGTTTATGTTTCTGAGTAATGCGAGTTCGTTAAAGACTGCTTAACGTTTGTGTGACGAGCCCCAGACCACTTGTTTCACTGTGCCGACTTGCTGAAGGGAGTCAGGAGGTTTTGAAGTAGCATGGCATCTTTTCCCCCCTTGAGTCCTCGCATTCTGACTTTAAATATTTTCAAAAGAGTGTAGGCATAACTTATCCATCCCCATCCAGCCATTATCTACCCCTTATTCCTGCATTCAGGGTCGAGGGGGGTGGCTAGAGCCTATCCCAGCTGCAATGGGCGAAGGCGGGGTACACCCTGGACAGTCTCCAGCACGTCGCAGGGCCACATATAGGGACAGACAACCATCCACGCTCACATTCACACCTACGGGCAGTTTAGAGTGCTCAATTCACCTATTCCCCAAAGCGCGCATGTTTTTGGTGGTGGGAGGAAACCGGAGTCCCCGGAGGAAACCCACGCGGTCCCGGGGAGAACACGCAAACGTCACACAGAAAGACCCTGCGCCCAACCCGGGAGTCGAACCCAGGACCTTCTCGCTGTGAGGCAACAGCGCTGACCCCTGCGCCACCGTGCCGCCCCGCATAACTTATTTATCTACTAAGTATTTACATACAGTTAATTAATTTTTTAATTAGTTTAACATCGTTTAATTTTTCTAGCTTAAACAGTCAATTATGCTTTTACTGTGTTAGTATCATTCACAGGAAAAATCAACAAGCAGCAAACTGACAAAAGCAACTCCTGAGGGGAAGTGGAACTTTACACTTTGCTGTTTGTTAGTTTGTTGCTCATTAATATTTTTTCAATAGGACTTTCCTTAGACAATCAGAGCTCTTGTGTAACAAGGATCTACAAGCTGTACAAAGCAGAGCAAGAGCAAGACATATGGCACTTCATAGGGCACTTTTAAATGAAAATGGTTCAAATCTAAGAAGAGGACAATTCATTGTGATTAACTACACCAAATGTGTGATTAATAATGGTTAACTCTTCAAATTGGAGAAAAATAGCAATTACTGTTACATAAGAGTTACATAATAAGGTCCACTTTCGTTTGACTTCATTTGAAGGTTTGAGCCAAAAAAAAAAAACCCATTTTAATGAAATATCCCACCCCTGTGCTTTTCATACTGCAGGGCCAGGGTGAAGTGTAAATATGTAACTATATTAATAAAAGACAGACTCTCGAGCTGTGTTAGCGGAGAACAATGGCGGGCTGTTATGATAAGTGCTTTTTTTTTTTTTTGCTCTTTCAGGGTTCGACACCATTATTGCTGGCCTGCAGTGGAGCCTGCTGTATCTCATCAAGTTCCCTCCCATCCGGGCCCGAATCTGCCAGGAGATTGGTAAAAACACTGGACACTACAACCCGTTCGAATGATCCAAGACACATCTTGTAGACATTAGCCAGCCACAGGCAGTGGTCACGAGGTCGGTCACGTGACTAAATCTGAGAAACCGGCCATGTTCGGTCTGATATCGTTCGAAACTGCCTGCTGTTTTGCTCTGAAATCCCTGTTTACGGAATATATGACATACGCTTAGGAGTGATTAACGCGATATTCCGTAATGTGGGTCTTTTCCTGTGTGTGGTCTTAACATTTGGTTGCAATTCAGCCTAAGATGTAAGGAAACCATGTATTTCAGTTGAAGTTTAGTAGGGGCCTTCGGCTTGTGTGTGTGTGTGTGTGTGTGTGTTTGTGTGTGTTTGTGTGTGTGTGTGCGCGCCCCAAACCCTGACAGAAGCCCCCACCTTTTGCAAGGCATTGGGTATTAAGGGTTAATCTCAGCTGGGAATAAGGTTATACACAAGGCTGTAAGAAGAGTTTATTTTGATAGTCAAATATTGGCATTTATAATTAATCAGGTGGCTTTAATGTGGCCTGTAAATGTGAAGAGTTGTATTTCAAGCTAATTATCCAGTTTTATGAGGCTAGTTAATGTGTGTGACAGTGAGAGGACGAGCTGCTAGATGTTCATGTGTGTGAAGATGGCGCTGTAGTTCAGTTAGTCAGAACAGCAGGGTGGAGGGAAAGCTGTCTGCTCTGATACACACCGGGATGTTTTTTCTTCACAGCTAGTCAAGAGGAACATTATATCAAAGCGACGTCACACTTATGTCCCAGACTTTACTTCTTTTCAAGCTTTCAGCCATAGCTGTTCTTCTACCTGCTCACTGTAGGTATACTGCTGCCCCCTATAGTTAAAGTAGTGAACTAACTGGAGCCACTTCAAGAAGGTACATGAAAAGGTACAACTAATTGTTTTAGTCATACTCTTTTGACGTGGTCCCTGAAAGCTTCATGCAGAGAGGAACCTAGGTCATTCTGGGCAAATTAATTTTTGTACATAGTAAGAATATCTTGATGGTGATGGTGTTTATTATGTACTTAGACGACCAGGTCGGCTTGAACAGGCTTCCCCGATTCGAGGACAAGCCGAAAATGCCATACACAGATGCCTTCTTACATGAAGTGTTTCGCCATGCATCCTACATGCCTTTCACCATCCCTCATTGGTAAGACCTAAGAACTGCTTCACACATTTGAAGGCATTTTCAAACAAAATACTAGTTAAACAGGCCAGTAGGGCTAAGCTTTCTTATTTACCCACATTTTATCTGAGCTGCTCATCTAAACCAGGGTCACGGCGGAGTGCTTGAGCCTATCCCAGTGCTCCTAGGGTGAATCTCTTTCATAGTCAAAAAGGTTTCAAAATAAGGTTTAAGAACAAAACTTAAGAACAACAGCACCACATGCAAGAATTGGATAGGGCTGATTTACCTCTAGCCCAGGCTTCAGACTCAGTTTGTGTGTAATTGCATGTAAAGTGGCTTATGATTCCTCACCTATAGCACCTCCTCATTTAAGCTCATTGTTTAGCTCCGTCTTTGCACAGTCTGCTGTCAGCTCTAGTGGGGGTGGACCCAATTAGCTGGTCAAGGTATGTCATTACATGGCTGTGCGGGGAGCTATCGATAGGTGTTATTAGCTATGGGTTATTGACTGGTTAGTTCTCCTATCCAAGATAAGGACCATATGTCCATGTTTATTGATTTACTGCTATATGAACGTGGTCCAGCCGCATTCATTAAGACCAACAGAGAGAGGAAGCCATGTGTGAAATCCACAGTGGCTGATCTAAGATATTTCTCTTTTGTAGCTTTAAATATGTACAGATATGTCCATAATTATTTCTTTCCTGTCTTTATTGTCTTTGTCTCCAATGTCATGCAGCACAACTGAAAATATCACACTCAATGGATACTTCATTCCCAAAGACACGTGTGTGTTTATCAACCAGTATCAAGTTAACCATGACAAGTAGGTAACACATTTTTTTGTATTCCATGTTCTGTAGCAGTAGCGCTAGTGGTAATAAATACTACTAATAATAATAATTATAATGATAATGAAAATTCTTGAAGAATTTTTAAATGGGCCTGCGGCCAAGAAACACCGTACAAACTCCATAGCAACCACCTTCTACACCGCGCCAATATCATTCCGTTTAAACAGGTGTTTACCAATACTTTGGCCATATAGTTTTGATTAAACAGGGTTGTCCCAATCCTTTAGGCCATATAGTCAGTTTAAACTGGTGTGTCCCTATACTTTTGTCAATATTTTTCAGTTGTTGGTAAATAGTGTTGCCGCGGTAACGTGAAACGCCAATAAAAGTAATACCACACCTCGCGCTGACGAGCCGAACGTTTTGATATGTAGGTTGCCTGGGTGCGCGCCGTGGGTCGGGCCGCATTAAGTGCGGCAGAAGAACAGCACGGAAAAAAAATTAAGAAACCAAGGTGAATAACAATATGGAACTGCCATTGAAATGGCAGGCCCATAATAATAATTATAATGCTATATGGTAAACACTACAACCAGAGGGAGAAATATAATATCTACACTTTCTAAATAAACGATACATTAAATAAAAAGAAATATAAACACATTACTGCATGTAGAAGTGGCTCAGGCATCACAAAAACGGCATAAAATGAAGTTTCAGCCAGATCTGGAATTTTCCCCGTTTGTCGTCATACGGGGTGAAGTTTCCACCCCTTTCTCATGTTTAGCCCGCCCAGAGAATTTCGCCCCCCTCCCCTATAAAATTAGCTCCACCGACTGTCAGAGCTATGTGTGAGAGACCACCTTTTCCTCTAGAGACATCAGGGCTTGTAAACGAGTGAAGCATGGCATATGCTCGGTGCTTAGATGTACAAATGAGCACAAATCTATTTTTTAGTTCCTTCATGCAGTGGGTTCATTTTATTTTCTCTGGAAACGACACAACTTCCTAAAACTCCTCTCCCACCCTCCACTTTGTCCCGCCTCTCTCCTCATTACATTTACATTTACATTTACGGCATTTGGCTGACGCTCTTATTAAACCGTTATGATTTAAAGCTACAGACAGAAATGACGCATACTCTGGAAATCTCATTGTGGGACTGACTCGGCTCTAAGTGGCTGTAATTCTGCACCAAGGCTGACTTCCAGTAAGAGACTTCAGATACAGTATTAGGGACCACTAAGACCTATATAAAAGCATCCAAATGCAGCATGTCCTTTAAACCTTTATGTCACTTATTTTATAGTTATATTAGTTGGCAGAAGTGTCATTTATGTTGATTATTGTCCATAATAAAGCAAATTATTAATTGAATTTTAATTAATTAATTGGAATTAATTGGATTAAGCCACTCAAAGCCATGCATAAGGCCATAGTCACCTTGTGTATTGGGAGTGACTGGAAAAAACAATTCAAGTTTAAGAATCCTATTGAAATTAATGTAATTTTGTTGGCAAACAAAGGGGTGATAAGGGCTCTACAGTTATTTTAGACACAGCACCACACCTTAAAAGTAGTGAAGTGACCTTAAGTGGTCTATGTTCTGTATTCAGTTTAAGCAATTTTATGTTTTGTCCTCAAAATAATCTGGATTCTCTCTCCTGAAGGGACATCTGGGGCGACCCAGAGTCGTTCCGTCCGGAGCGTTTTCTCAACCAGTCCACCCAGCTTAACAAAGACTTGGCCGAAAAGGTGATGATCTTCGGCATGGGCAAGCGCCGCTGCCTCGGAGACAGTTTCGCTCGCCTGGAGATGTTTGTGTTCTTGGCAACCATCCTCCATCGTCTGCACATCGAGAGCGCTCCCGGTCAGGAGCTCGACCTCGGCTCCTCTTTTGGTCTGACCATGAAGCCCAAGCCGTACCGGCTCAAGGTTTCTCCTCGGAGTTAAATCCTCAGCGTTCCTGTCAACCAGGTCCATCGACCAGACGGCCAAACTCAACCACACGATGCACAAAGAGAAAGCTGTTTCTATCAGGTTCCTCATGGTCAACCCCAACTTAACACAGCTTTTACAGACTTCTACCTCTGTTACATCATTTCCTTCTCGCAGTATTTACCTCAGCACTGATTTATGAAAAGATGAATGGTTAATATGTTCTTAACCTTTTTGGTTTCTAACCTGTGTTACTCATGTGTGAACATAACTAACATTAAAGCTGAGATTTTTGTCCTTTACGTTTTAGCTTTAACTCAAGAGAACATTAGAACAGCACTTTGCAAAAAGAAAACGTAAGTAGGACAGCAATTGAAAATGACATGAAGTGGTTGTATGTCTTCTACCGCCCCATGTAAAATGAATAGTCATCATTCAGCAGAACGTAAGGGTTCCATGTTCACACCAACCAACTTGGAAAAGTCTGTGGTTTCCCAATCAACTTCATCCCATTTCCTGGTTATTAGGAAGCATATTGCTCAAGGTTACAATTAAAAGATCTGCAACAAAAGATAGATTTCTTCTCTTTGGTACCTTCCCAGGGCGAATATCAGTGGAGAGTAGGAGCGTGAAGAGGGTTGATTGAATTAGATGGAATTAGATGGATTTCAACAACGCTACTAAAGGATGGGCACGGCCACAAGCGGGACGTTTTTTTGGAACATGTTCTCATGGAGATCAGGAGAAGTAAGCAAGAGATAAACAAAATTAAACATTCATACAAGTCATTTAAGGATAAAGTTGTTGGATAGACAGTGCACGGATGAAGGTGCTGCAGCTGCCCAACTTTCAGGATTGTCAAACTGTCAAAGCTAATATTTTAAAACAATAATCTGGGTATAGTTAAGACCTGGGCTTGTTTTGGAGTGGGATTTTGGTTTCATTTTTAAAATCTACCCTCACCCACTGCGTGATGGACGTTGCAAAAACAGTCAGATTTGGAGAGATTCAGCAAGTTCTTAGCCTCAAAGCATCCTAAAATGGGTACATGTACATTGTATGTACATACCCCCAAGTTTTCCAGATGGAAGGAGCAGAGTGAGCAGGGTTTGTATCAACGGTTTGATATGTCAGTACGTCATATGTGTATATATTTGTCTTACACAACATGACATGTACTTGATATAGATTATTATCACTTTTAAAATTATATCCGATCCTGCATGTATAAGCTGCTTACAGTTTTGGCACAACCCACAACACTGGGAATTAATTTGTTGTCCGAAATAAAGCTATTAGAACACCCTTTCCCACTTTTTCTTGGTTTTTAATTATTAAATTCTGGACATCATCACCATCCTATTTTCTTTTTTCCTTACTATATTGGTAGGTAGGCTGTTTCTCCCCCTCCCTCCCGCCACCGCATGATGCTAGCCGTCTTTTAGCTGATGTAACTGGCAGTGAATGAATCACATGCTAGCCTACACCCTAGCATTGCTAGCATTGTGTGATAGGGTCCTAGCAAGTGGGTTTCCTTTCCTCTTTTCCTGCACTTTCAAATTACATTTACATTCATGATGGCACAACTGGTTAACCTTCAAATGATAAATTACAGAGGTAGACAAACACAGCATTAGGAGTCTTGCCCCAGGACAGTTCAGTGGGCCTCGGTGTAGGGTCATACCAGTCTACCTACTAGCAGTTCACGCAAACCCTCATGTTTACACAAGACCACCCACTGAAGAAGTGGGAATCATAGATAATGTCTTAGGGTTTTTGAAGGATTCAAAATAGATTGCAATGTCTGAAATGCATGTGTTGTGGTTGGTGAAGCACAGTTGATAACCCCATCCAGGCAATGCCCATTTGGGTCAAGGCTAGGTGTGTATTGTAATGGAATGAAGAAACTGGAGCTTTCTAGGAGTCATGGATGTACAATTGTGCCACAAGCTTTATAAAGAACACCAAATATGGTGGCCCCGCACGACTGTCCCCCTCCCACAAAACCCCCTTCAGTAGTTACACCACTGTTGCAATATTCTTGTCTGCCCATGGAAAATAAGTGCTATAAAATCACAGCATGCTTTTGTTCTAAGCATTCATAACTGCGGCTTCTAAGAGTTAATGGTAGCTGGGCTTCATCGTATGGAACTGAGTAACGGGGAATATTCAAAGTGCTGTTTTTGTTTGTCTCCAAACCATTGGATCCAGCCGGGTTTATGGTGTACAGATGGCTCAGCCTGGCCACAAGCTTCTTTCCGATGGCCGATGCCATGATGAAAGGATGATGGCTTATAACAAGAGCATTGTGCCGGAGGGAGGGATGGGGGTTAATTATCAAAAACCAGAGGCCGCAAGAAATGCCCTCGGTGGCTGCTGCAAGATGTCTTTTGTCCCTGTGTTGCCTTCTGGTCCAGTAGACCTCGGTATGGACTGAAATATGGAGTCATTATGATCACAGAGTATATAGGCTGAATCTGTGTGGTCCATGTTCCTGTGTGCTGCCAAGCCCAATGGAACAAGGGGGGCCTAGTGGGTAGCAGAGATTGCAAAATGTGCTGACTTTTTAGCATCGTATCGTATGATTCCTTTAGAATCAGAAAACTTGCTCATGTTATGTCTGCAAAGAGACACAAAAGACACAAAGACAAGAACAATATAAAATATAAAGTCTAAATAGATCTAATAAACACTATAGATAAGTGAATTACAAATAACACAAATGAGGTTTAGGATAATGTTGTTGCACAGATCAGTAGTATATAATATATATAAGTAATATTGACATGGGAGTGGGCAGATATTGAAAGAGTTAGGGTTGCCAGAAAGTTTCCTTTGGGTGTAAAACCACATTCGGTCCTACAATTAATTGATCACTTTTGTAAAAGGTTTGTAGGCTGTTGAACCTCCACAGAATGTGGAAGAACCATTGAAGGACCTTTGTATTACATGAGGGCCATACCTTTAAAAAATGTCTATGGCATAGTTTAAAGAACAATACGTTTGTGGAATCACTTGTAATAAACATTTGCTATTATTTTATTCAGTTTAATAATAATTCATGCTGGCTCAACTCCAGCCTGTAAGAGCACCTGTAAGTGTAAGTTCCTGTGTATAGTGAAAAAACACCTTGTTGTGTTGTGGTAAAAAAAAAAAAGCCTAAAAATGCTTATTTTTGTAGTGTAAACTCTAAATATGCCCCCAAATCTGCTCACAAAACACTTACATTTTATTTTAAACTCAGCTTAATACATTACCCTTAAAGAAAATGTAAAGGTAAACCCGTATTTGTACTGTAGCGTTTACACTGAACTGTAAATACTGATGTTACCACTGTATAGACTGAAATGTAATTCATATGCTATCATTTTCTTCTGGTATAAGCAGGTAAATACAGTAATAAATACGTTTCTTTTTGTGCAGGTTTTCACCAATGATTTTTACAGTTCAATAATATCCTGTTCATCCAGCAGCAGGTCTTATTCAGGGGCTTCAGGAGGAGTCGTATTGTAGTGACTTGCCGGTTAAAGGAGACACTGGACAGAAACTGATCTCAACAGCCTCTTTTAATTTAATTTACAGTAATAAAAATACAAGGCTTTAAGAAGAATAAAACGGAAAACAAGAGAAACACTTGATGCTCCGCAGGAGAAATACTGGTCTGCACCTGCCACAGACCAGAGATGGGGACTCGAGTCTGAGACTCGGACTCAAGTCGCTTAAGTTGCACAAACAAAGACTTGTGACTTGACTTAAGACTCACCCTCAACGAGTTGAGACTTGACTCGGACTCGGTGCTGTGACTCGTGAGTCAAAACTCTTAAACCATGTTCATTTCATGGAATTATTTATTTATATCTCGCACTCGTTCCAACGACCTGAAAACCGCTCACCTCGCCCCGGTGTCCCATTACTTTTGTCCGAGGTGAACGGTTTTCCGCTAATAACGGTTTTCGAGCGGTCGTTGAAAAGGGGTCTCCGAGCCCCATCTAACTGTGGAGTTCACATTTAGAGTGAGAGATACATTTTTCATATTTAACATTTAGATTTAAGATCATTTAAGGCAAATCCTCCATGTTGGTGAGGGCAGATCACAGCACGCAGCCCCGCCCTCTGCTGAGTAACAGCCAATTGTAATCACAGGGTGTGGCCAATCAGCATATCTTCTGAACGTTCACTCAAAGACTTGGGACTAGACTTGGACTTGGTAAAAATGACTTGTGAACATCTTTGCCACAGATACGTCAAACGGCAGCAGCCAATCAGCAGCAAGGATTGGCTACTTTCAAACCTCCAGCCTCTGAGTACAGTCGCCTTTCTTTGTGTTCTCTGGACAGTACAAAAACATTTATACAGTTATATTTTATTTGGAAATGTAGCTGAATCTATGTTAAAAAAAATCGTAAACTATATTTTTCTTAATAATTTACAACTAAAAAAAACCAACATATTGCCATGAAAAAAGCAAACAAAAAATGCAGAGAATATTTGCAGTTTCCGCGTTAATGTGGGTTAGGTTCTCAGAAAAAATCTGCGTTAGACAGATTCCGATCAATATACATCGCCAAAACCTTTCTTCGGAATAAAAACACTGGTATTAAGAATGCTGAAAATGCCTGTGTGTGGTATTACAGCAATATATTTCCAGTCTTCATTCTGTCGGTCTTCTCCAAATATAGGCAGGTACAAAGAAAGAAAGCCAGCAGGTTGTTTCAGAATCCCAGGAGGAAGAAGAAGAAACAAGAGCCAGTCTACCATGAAGCTGGGAGGCATGATGCTGAGTCTGGGGCTCTAGAAAAGAATATTTAAACATTTCAAGATACACACAGTTTGTATTCTTTCTTTGTGTATTCTGACTTCACACTTTCCACGTTTGCAGTGTGAAACACAGGCAACATCAGGAAATAATGTCTACTGTGGAAAACTGGTTGTGACTTTGTTTCCCAAGCAACATTCCCAAACTGTTCCTGGAGGCCCCCTGTTCCCAGCAAATGTGATCCAACTCTTTATCTCAATAACAACCTCCTGGTGAGTTGAAGTGAGTGTGTTAAGGAGAGAAAGCACTGTGTAAAGCCTGAGGTACTGGGTACCAGTGGTGGGCTAGTTAGTTACACTCTTAAAATATGGGTTCCTATATCATTCTCCGGTGTAGAATGTCACATCACAGTTCTCTAAGCTTAAGAAAAGTTCCTTACAAGAGTGTTAGAGGGTTAGAGGGTTCTTATCCTGTCCCGCATTTGGGTTGGAGCACCAGGAAGATGTAGACCACCAGAAGAGGGGTCCTGAGGACCAGTTTACAAACCACTACTAGGGAACCATCCTTTGAGAGGTACTTTAGGGTTCTTCTATGACAGCTCTTCAAAGAGTCATTGATCCACAATGACTGTATTGTGGGAAAGGTCTTGGGTAAGGAAAAAATCTATATGGTGAACAACATGTTGATTTGTTCTACTCTTATATATTTCTTCATGGTACTTTTATAAGATAAACCATTATTAGTCCCACAAGTGGGGAATTTGCTATTGTAATTACTATTCTTTACTATTGCAGTCACTATAATTACTGATGTTACTCTTGAATGTGATGCTCCAGAGCAAGCGTTAACACGGTTTACTTTGAAGAACAAAAAGTGATAAATGATCCAGTCCATTTGACGGTTTGGGAAACTGATTCACTAATTGTTTAATTCAAATGTTTTATTTATTTTTGGATAAATAAAACAAGACACAATGCTAGGCTAAGCTAAAGACTAGCAATGACTAACCAAGCTACAAACAAATTTACATTCACAGCATTTAGCAGGTACCTTTCTCCAAAGCGACTTCCATTCCCTAACTTCAGGGGAAAGTCTCCCTGGAGCAACATAGGATTAAGGGTCTTGCTCAGGAACCCAAGTATGCTACCCTCTAGGCCACCACCACCCATAAGGAAAACAGCTCTCATGCTACATGCTAAACTAATCACTAATCAAATGCTAAAAAGAAAGAGAGACAGACGAATGATGACAAGAAGAAGTTAGACACTAGATAGACAATATGTGCTAAGCTAATGTAATGCCAGTGCTAAGCTAAGCAAGCACAACATACTACAAAAGTAGCTATGAACACTGTGGCTACTTACTGTTTGGAATGACCCTGTCCCTGTCAACAATGGGCATCTAAGTCCTGGAACTGGACGCTTTTCTACCACATGGCTGGGTGTTTGCGCGCTGTTGACCAATGTACAGGTCTTCTGCCAGATACCTCCCTCTTGGGTCATGTGGGGTCCATGGATTACCTACAGCATATTAGGCCTTAGCCATGATTTTCTGATTCAGATGCTGCCACTTTAGCGCTGTGTTACTGGGGGGGTTGAACACTTAACTTGCCAGCTCTTATCAAGCCATTTATGGTTAAAGACAGCTGAAAGTGCACGTAGCACTCTTCATGGACTAATAATTAATGTAATTAAACCACAACAAACATTGACACACGTCCTTCTTTAATAACTGACCTTTAGTGTCTTGAAGTCGGTTCATGAGTCTGCTGTGTCTTTTGCTCCATGTTTATTTCTTCACGTTTGTTACTCTGATTTGTCACTTTGCGGCCTCCTTATCTGTGACGTCACATACTCTCTCTCTCTCCGACGCCCATTTTTAAGGGGACTCGACCATCCTCTCTCTCTCCCTGTTTATTGCAGAGGCAACTAAACCACAAAAATAATTTTCTTACACAATCAGTACTCTGCCCCTGATCTATCAGTCAATTAAGTGAATACAAGCGCAATAGGGCAATAGAGTCTAAGGCACGTTGTCTTGGTTGAAATTTTTTCAATTACACGCACAACAATAATAATAAAAAAAAGGAGGACCATAGTGTGATTGCAGAAGCAAATATCAAACTGGACTTGGAAGTCAAACAAACACTTTTGGTTCATTTTTTGAAGTTCAGAGGCCTTTATTTTGTCCCTATCCCCATTGCCCCTCATCCCTG
Organism: Hemigrammopetersius urotaenia; assembly: GCA_037974485.1. Taxonomy (NCBI): domain Eukaryota; kingdom Metazoa; phylum Chordata; class Actinopteri; order Characiformes; family Alestidae; genus Hemigrammopetersius; species Hemigrammopetersius urotaenia. The sequence goes on from JBBPDC010142656.1 coordinate 20,015, forward strand.
TCCTCATTCAGCAGTGGAGCAAAAAAGTGGGGCTCTAATTTTAGTGGATTCCATGCTGTCCACAATAGCAACTGGTCAGGAGCTCTTTCTGTGCCTGCCGCTGCTCCCACGTCTTCCCTGCAGCAGGATTCTACTGCGTGACAGCGAGTGTCCCAGGACACCTCCAGTACCTGCCAAGCAGCAAACACGCTCCAGTCCCCTTTTCCCACAATAGCAGAGCAAACTGGCCAACTGACTTCCTAATTGCCTCTGGCTCTCCACCGGACTGTCTTTCTAGACTCTCATTACTGGACTGCACGCAATGACCTGGCCCACCCCGGGGCCAACGGCACGCACAGTTCGACACACACACACACACACAGAAAAAATCATTTACAGTTTGGAATCAATGTTCAAAAAACAAGTGCGTTGCAAATGAATATGCAGGAAACAAAATGACATACTTCCACAATGATGACTGGAGCCCAAAGAAGATTCTGAAATATAATAAAACAGTCACTATGAAACATAATGCACTTAAAATGTGCTGAACCCTCCCTTTATTAACCCCTGAAAATACACTAAACCTCTTTATTTGAATTAAGTGGACGTTAATTTGTGAAACTGACCCTTTAATTTGAAATTAAATTAAAATTAGAGCATAATCTTAAATTGAAGGCATTTAAATATGAGGTTCTATTATTTAAGGGGCAAATTTGAAAAACTAAGGGGGAAAATTCAGGTCGTTTTAGCCCTTAATCTGTGCACTTTATCCCTGTACTGTGACTTCCCCAGTCTAGAGGCCACTGTGGTATAAGTTAAAGAGACTTTTAAGTTGAAGCTGGGGTTATTCTTGCTTTATGTTCAGAAACTGTTTTGTGTTTGGTTAAGTGAGTATGTTTTGTATTTAAGTTCCACTGTTTCTTAGGTTGTCTGTTGACCCTCACGTTCGCCTCAGTCTGTGTTGCGTCCTTTCTTTGCGTTTTCGGCCATCGTACCCTTTGTTTTTGTATTCTTATTTTTTAAAAGTAAAGAAAGAAAAGGAAGAGATGGAAGTCTCTTGCTTGGACGAGAATGTATGGGAAATTAAGGTCAAAACTAAGGTAATTAAGGGGTAGAATTAAGGCGTTTGGTTTCGTATTGAGTTATATATCAGTACCAAATATATAAGTGGTGACTCAATTATATTAGTAGTATTCTAACAACCTTTTTGATTAAAGTGTTCACTCAATCATATATAAATATTTCAATCATGTATGAAAATTAACCACATATATGTGAGGACCTTGGGGTGAGTTTTCAGGCTGTTTTTTTAATGACCTATGATTTATTATTTAATTGTTTAAGTGATTACTAAACGTCTTAACAGTTATTTTAGCGAATAATGAATTTTAAGTGAATACTTGTGACGTCCTTCTTTGTTTCCAAGTCTAAAGGCAAGACTGGAAATAATTATTACAGTATTTTAATCATTTAGTGATTCAAAAACTAAAATACCTTTTGAAGTAAAATTGGTTTTAAAATGATTTTCGCTTAATAATATATTATTTTAGTTTTGTGCTGTGTTTAAAATAATTAGTGATTTGAGAAAATTCATATGAAAAGCCTTTGAACGCTAGGTGTATGCCAACAGTGCTAAAATGTAGCTACAAAGATGTGTAGGATACTTATGTTCATAAATCTAATGTCCAGCACAACTCTATACTGTCATCACTGTTTTTATTCCAGATGCCATGGAAAATAAAGCAGAAACGAATCACAAGTCCATTAAAAATACAAGTAACTCAGTGTGTAATGTTGTCTGTGCTGATGCACACTTTGTGCTGGTCATCCTCCAGATCCTGGAGGTCATGGTCCAGCAGGTTTTGGTGATTTCCCTGCTCAGAAACACCTGGTTCACTTTGCCAGTTATTAATCAGGCTTAGTGAATATGTTTGAGTAGAAGAACCATCAAACTGTGCTGGACACAGAACCTCCAGGACCAGAGTTTGACACCCCTACTCTAGAAGAAACACTTTTTCAAGCCCCACATACACTACCATGACAATACCATGCTAGCAAGATAATCCACCACCCAAATAATATCTAACCAGAAAGTGGCCAGAAAGTGACCTACAATAAAAGAGGTAGAGGGGGCTGATAAACAGCATAATTAATGGGTTACAGTCTTTGCCTGTACACCTGTATAGTGGGTCTATAGGGTAGATGTTTCGAATAAAGTGGCCAGAAAGTGGACAAACAAGATGAGTGTTTCCAGTAAAGTGGCCAGTTAGTGGGGTGTTTCTAATATCACAGTGTTTCAGGAGTAATCACTTCTTCAAGAAAGGGAGACAACAGTGCTGTCGAATGTCCAGATCAGTATGTATTTCATTCACACGTCTACGTCTTCCACAGGCTGTCCGGACTTCAGCTTCAGAATCACCTCTTTGAGCTGAGCTATTTCTTTGCTCTCCGTGTTCCTTTGCGCATGGTTGGTGATGGTCTTTACACGAGAGGCATATCTGGATTGGAGAACAAAGGAGAACATTTTCGGACAGGATGGCATTCCTCTCATTTAGTGTAGGGTCAAAAAAACGTTTTTTTTTTATTTATTTGAGAAATATATATTTGACTAGTACCAAACTTTTGCACAGGATTGAACCCGTGGTTAAGCATATGTGTATGTATGTACAGTACTTGTATCTCACATGAGTGAGGTGAGGGTCTCATCCAGGTTGCAGTCAGAGGGGGAGATGTTGAGGAACATGAGGGTTTTGGCGTTGCCCCCCAAAGAGTCCTGCATGAGCTGGGTCAGCTTGTTGTTGCGGTAGGGAACGTGGGATTGCTCCATCGCCAGGGCCGAAATCACATCCCCCAACGCACTCAGAGATTTATTGATAGAGTTTGCTTCCTGTGACACACAAGTGGGCAACTTACTATCTGAATCCATAAAAGCCCCTGTACTCATTATTTCCACTTCATATCAGCAACAATATTAGTATTTATTTGGTGATTCCTAGCTCAGCCCTGCAGTACCCCTGTTCTGCTCTAACAAAGCTGTTCCAGGGCATAGATACTCTAGGATAAGGGGTTGGGAATCACCTTAAAAGAAAAGTTTAGTAACAAATCAAACAAGCGATTTTTTCCACCTACCTCAAATGTAGTCAATCAGCAAAGACATGTTTGCTGCTTCTTTAGATTAGAACTCTGTGAGGCTAACATCACTAACAAACACTAGGACCCAATAGTCACCCACATAAACCATGCAAATCAACCAAACCATCATTTCTGTAAAAAACTTCAGCTTGCTCAAATTGGATCCAGATATTAATGAACGTTGTTTTATTTGACTAAGTATAGCTTACAGTGGGCTGTAAAATGAATGACAGAACATCACAGCAGTCCAAAGCTGGTGTCCTAAACTACCTCTACTAGTCTGCACCAATTTAATGAAGATCTGAATGTGGTTTGAGAGATGTTTCGGTGATGTATTTTTACAGAAATGCTATTTATGCTATTTTGGTGACGTTTGACTTCTGGTGACAACTAGCAACATTAGCCTTGTAGCTCAAGTGCTAAACTAAGGAAGCAAAAATCATATGTGATCACTTACATCTGGGGCAGGTGCAAATTAGATGTTTGCAGAACTATTTCTTAAGTGACTACAGGTTAGCCTGTGTTGTGTGAACAAACCTTAAGCTGGTCATCCTTGGCCCCCGTCTTTGCCGCTCTTTCGCTACCGGCCAGGTCCACAAGATTGAGCTTCCCAAAACTCACGCTACCATTGGTTAGGTTGCGACTCTCCAGCATGATGCTAAAGATCAAATGAGAGCGAGAGCTCTCCACATTCATCTCTATCAACCAGCAGAGAGCACAGCCAAGTTACCAACCAGCATAGTCACAACATAGAAAAGCTGCCATTCAGTACAGTCATTACACAGCAAAGTTACCATTCAACACAGTCACAACAGAACAAAGTTACCATTCAACACAGTCACAGCAGAACAAAGTTACCATTCAACACAGCCACAACAGAACAAAGTTACCATTCAACACAGCCACAACAGAACAAAGTTACCATTCAACAAAGTCAGAACAGAACAAAGTTACCATTCAACACAGTCACAGCAGAACAAAGTTACCATTCAACACAGTCACAACAGAACAAAGTTACCATTCAACACAGTCACAACAGAACAAAGTTACCATTCAACACAGTCACAGCAGAACAAAGTTACCATTCAACACAGCCACAACAGAACAAAGTTACCATTCAACACAGCCACAACAGAACAAAGTTACCATTCAACAAAGTCAGAACAGAACAAAGTTACCATTCAACACAGTCACAGCAGAACAAAGTTACCATTCAACACAGTCACAACAGAACAAAGTTACCATTCAACACAGTCACAACAGAACAAAGTTA
>JBBPDC010142697.1:0-24379 GCA_037974485.1 Hemigrammopetersius urotaenia
TATGAGAACCAGCATTGTTGTGTTTTTTTAATCTTCCCTTAGGAATAGTTTGAAACTTAAAAACCTTGTTTTGTTTACAATTTATTAGTCAAGTTCAAATGGCTTATATTTATTTATTGTTTAGCCATTTACAGTTTTATTTATGATATGTTTATAATTATGTTTAGTCATAATTAGATTTGACCTCTAATTTATTATTTTTGGTATCTATTAAAATATTAGCTTAAACACTAACTTAACACTGCTGCCCAGTAGTAAACAGCTTTTAAGTATAATTTTTTCAGATGCCTAAGATAATGTTTCGTGAACTTCCAGTTTGTAGTAAAATATATATTTTAAAAGTGATTATTAGATTATATTACAATTTTAAGTAATGTTATGTTACTGCTGTGTTACCTAGTGTTGTGCACAAATGCGTTCATATTTTTCGTGAACGTTGAACTGAACAAATCACTCTCGCGAGACTGAACGCAGCTCATATTTTACGTTTGCTGATTACAATCTCCCTTCCTATGATCCTGTATCCTCACATGTGAATGGCCATGCTGCCAATCCAAACAAAGTTCTCAAAGAACGGGAGCCGGCTCGGCTCTCACTCGATGGGAGTCAGCTCTTCTGATTCACCACAAAGCATCGGCTCTTAGAGAGCATGACACATCACTACTGATTATAGGCTAGCATTATTGGACGCCTCTACAGAAAGCAGTTTGTTTAAACATTTCGGTTTGTTTTTGAAGAAATCAGTGTAGATTTAGATGAGGAAAACCACTTTTCTAAGCATTTTAAAAGATATTGTCTGAATGTTGCATTTCAGGCAGACACATGTTGTTTACATTTTGTGTTAATATTGTCTGAACAAAATGTACATATACCATATACCTGCACCTCGTTTTTTTCACTTTCAGTATAACATGATGCGTTGCTTAAGTGGTATGATCTATTCTCAACCTCAAAATAGTTTTTTAATGTATCTTATGTCTGTGATTGTTCAGTGGTATGACGGATAGGAGGAGAAGATTGAAGGAAGTTCAAATAGGACAAACTAAACCTAGTTCATTTTTTTGATTTTGTATAAACTGAACTTTGAACTAGTTCTTTTTCAGCGTCAGCTGGCACAACATCAAGTGCTTTATTGTAAAAACAGAAATAATAATTCACAGTAACCTGTCAGTCGCACGCATGACGTCATCTACGGGATAACTAAATACAAGTGTGTGTTTGAGCTGGCTTAAGAGTTTCTTAACTAGTAATCTAACTAGTAATGTAAGTAATTACTTTTTAAGTAATCACATTAGTAATTTGGGGGCTTTTAAGGGGAGTAATTAGTAATCAGCAGTTTAATTACATTTTTAAAATAACTTGCCCACACTGCTGAATACTCACTTCTTCAGGCGGTACCTAGGTTATTACCAAAAATTTGCACTTACATCTTACATTATTATTTGTCAAGTTCTGCTTATGCCATTACTTAACACTGAATAGGACTACATGGCACTTTATGGACTATTGAGAACTTATCTTGATTACTGCTCTGAAGGGTGCAGGTTTGATTTTGACACAGATGGGAACACAAAAGCATTAACTGTACTCCAGCCATAAGATGCTAACGTCTTTTATACATGAACATCAAACTACATGTACATATGAGGGTTATTATAGAGTCTTATTGCCGTGGGAAGGAAGGATTTTCTGTGGCGTCTTCCAACGGCAATAAGACTCTATAATAACCGCTCCCTCCATCAAAGTTAATATATGTGCAGTATAACCCTAGATATACCATATATACAATAACTTATTTTCAGTGCAATATACTTATCATAATACTGTGCAATATATCTTGATGTGCAATACTGTTACCTATGTGCAATACATTTTGATTCCAAATACCTCTTCTCTCTTCATAAATGCATTCTTGTAATTTCACAATTCAATTTTCTGATAAAGGTACTTAAACGCAACTGTTTTATTCTACTTACTGTACAGAGTGTTCTATTTTTAACTTAAACTTCTCCTCTTAGTATATTTTATTATGGGTATAATTTTTAAGTTGTACTATTTCCTTACTTAATATATTTCTAGTCTGAGTTTATTTTATTATATATTCAGGTATTTTATTCTGTATTGTTCTGTCTTGTCTGAGTGTTCAGTCGTGATGTGAACAATTTCCTCTGGGATAAATAAAGTTTTCTGATTCTGATTCTGAACTCACAGGCTGGTGCTGTCGTCCACGTAACCAATAACAAAGTACTGTTATCGCAGAATAGCAGAAATCCTTTATTTTATCCTGACTTTTTTTTAAAGCAGGTACTGTTCCCTTTTCAAACCAATGATCTAGAACTGTATTTCCATCTAAACAATAAAAACACTGTTGCACTTAGGTTTTTTCACGTTTTGAGTATCGGTATATACTGTGCAAAACTTACTAAATCAACACCAAACGTGATGTGTTCCATATTTTGGAGCACAGAATTGTTCATATGAACTCGTCCTCTTTCTTACCTCGTCCTCTTCCACACCTCTACTGGACTGAGCTTTGGTGCATATTATAGTGAGATAGAGCTTCAGCCAATCACACTTCGGCAAGAAATCCAGGCAAGTAGGCAAGTAGGTTTTATTGTCATTTGAACCATGTACACAGGGTACACAGTGAAACGAAACAATGTGCCTCCAGGACCATGTTGCGAAAGAACAGAACAGATCAGAACACCACAAACCCAGTGCAGACAGGATGAAGGAGAGTACCAGGAAACAATACACAAGAGCATCAGAACAACTGGACAAGACAACATTTAGTTTAGTGCTGCTGGATTAAAAAAAGAGAAACAGAACTGTTAATTTTAAACAAAACAATTCAAATAAAGTTATTATTATAGACAATTCAGTAGTCACTGGATATTGGTAGGGAGGTGTCCTTCCAATCTCTACACAATTTGCAATTTGACGTCCTTGAATGCTTTTACTCTGAGACGCTTTATTATGGGCCCAGGTTTGGGAACCTTGGGCTTACAGTTAATGTAATTAAAAGGTTGTCCATGAGCCCCTGTTGTGTACATTGGAGACTGGAATTTGTATTGAATGCTTTTCAATACTGTTGTCATTGTTAAATTGGTGATTGTTCATGGTGTTACTGTCACCTTATTTTGGTGATGTTTATGGGCTGCCCAAACTTTTTCTCAGGCACATGAACCTGGCGGTGCGGCCAAAGCAGCTCCCGGCACTCGTCCGCAGCGGCGTTCCAGAAGCTCTCAGGGGAGAGGTGTGGCAGCTCCTGGCAGGTTGCCATAACAACGATCATCAGGTGGAGGAGTACCGGACGCTTATTACAAAGGTACACTAGTGAAGCCCAAATTTGACTCTTTACCTCTCAGATAAAGCAAGATAAAACAGTACCTGGATTATTGCCAGTGACCTGGTTATTTATTTAATGTACAAGGCTTAATCTGTCTAGGGGAAAAATTGCACTCTTCATCTAGGTATTATGAAGATATCACACATATAATCAGAAGCTCTAGAACACTGATGATGTATAAATACTGCATGTATTAAAAAAAGACTGATTTAGACCAATTTTAGGGATCCTAGAAACAACGACTAGCATATAGTAACAGCATAAGTTTCATACTAGAATTACCAAGTTGCAAAGATATGTTTTTAAATGTTGTTACATTTTTCCTCTTGTTCCTTAAATTGCATAAGTACTTTAAGTATAAATTTTGCATGTACATTTGCTCCACTCCAGCTTGTGTGAAAATCAGAATAATGTGACAATGATATGAAAATGTCCTGCATTGTAGTGTTATATTTTGGCCCTCTTGCATGGCCTGTGTTGGTGCTGTTGCAGGAAAGCTAAAAACTTTTTTTTTCCTGGAAGACCCTAATAGGATAAACCTATTGATACTGTCCTGTTCAATTACAGTGTTTTATTTGATTGCCATCACATCAGAATTAGAGACCATTATGTAGTACACAACACTCAGTGGAATTTCAGTCAGCAACATTAAAGGAACAATGCTAATGATGAAAAGCCAATTCACCAATTAGTATTATTCAAAAATATTGTGCTTATTAGCTTCCATTCAACATCAGCATGTATGGTTGAAGTTTTTGTGTATAGAGTAAAGTTGTCAAATGGTTAGCAAAATGTCTACAAGCAATAGTTTGTGGAGTCCCTTGTTTGAGAGCAAATGGATTTAGTTACTACAATGTAGTCATACACAAAAAGACCTGTGTGCTTCTCTGCTTTAAATGATTGAGCTGACAGACTGCCAAAGCCTCACAGTCTCCATTTTTCCCTTGTTCTTTTCCTGTCTCTGTTTTGTTTCTCTCGACCTTTAGTGCCAAACACTACATCTCTATAACTTTTCCCATTTCTTTCCCATGTCACTCAGTTCCCAGGCTGGCTTGTCTAGTTTTAGGAAGTGATTTCTGTGTCTTAGGAAGGCTTAGTCATGTTACTTATGGGTCATTAAAGTAAACATTCAAAAGGCATTCTAAACCTGGATAACAAAAGTGGGTTGGCTAATCCAGGTGTTGTTTACAATGTGAATGTTTTGCTATCCAAGCTTGGCAAGCAGCAGGTCGCATGGTGGTAATTTGGCTGCATAGCTTGTGCCAGTGACCCAGCAACATCAAACATGGTGAATTTCCTATAGAATAAGCCTATCTAAGCCTATCTAATAATAATTGTATGCTTTTTCTTGAATCTTCAAAATATATATTTGGGTAAAATATTATTTTTTTGCTTGTTTTTAGTAGTCTGTTTTATTATTAGTACAGCAAACTATAGGGCCATTTTGCATTTATAGCCATTGGTACCATCGACTTTAACATCACACTTTAGATTGTATTGGTTTTTCAGCCTTGTGTCCAGGTTAAGATGAGCTCTTGAATTTCAGTTTCTCCAAACATGTTGGGCTGTAATGGTTTATATTGGACTGTGTCAGTGCTCTTTTATGACCTGTCCTCTCTCAGAAATGATCAGAGGGCATCCCTTTGTTTCCTGAGCCATAGTTTTGAATTTGTGGATCTGGGAACCCCTCCTACAGCACGGCTATCATGTAACACAGCTCTCAGCACAACCTGTAACAGAATGCAACCTGATCCTTCCTGGCCCATATTTCCTGAACCTGGATTGCCCTTTCTGTTGGATCAAACCTCCAGTCTCTACAGTATTTTTGATCCAAATGAACAGGGTTCGGCAGATTTAGAGGAATCTGGTTTGGACATTTCAGTAGAATTTGGAAAACCCCCACAGTGAGATTATATGACTTGTGTTCATGAGGCACTCCATGTTACTTTATGGGCACAAATGTGTATCAGGTGTTGCCCCTTAAACTACTAATGATTAAATTACTTCATATGATTTGTGCTGCTGCCAAGGTCTGTGTAATGCTTGTGCGGAAGCATGTGTGGAACAAGAGCCTGTTTCCTCAGAACAGCCCTGCTCCAAAGGCTGCCTGCTGCTATTGTTTTGCGGTTTAGTCATAACTAGGGGTGTATGTAGTCTGAAAGTTTCAGAAACAAAAAATCTGTGGGCTCCACCACCACTCTGAAAAATTCTTCACCCTTATAGCCATCCTCCCTGGAGAATTTTGCTCGAGCCAGAGCTCCCACGCTTCATAACCTCCCACTGCACTTGGGCTACACACAGGCCAGGTGGAGGCTGCCCCACGAAAGAACTTCTTTGAGGCGCCTTTATTTGTGCACCTGCTCTAGGAGATGGATTTTTCTCGTCTGTTAACATCAAAACAAACAAGAAATACCATCTCATGTTCATGCCTTAAGCGGAGCCGTTTTTAGCACTTGGCTAACCCTGTGTGTTAACCTAATTTGAAAGAAGCCACCTGCAGGGCTGCTGTTGTGGTCTTTGGATGTTTTTCTTTTAAACTCATGGGAACTTTTTTGGGTAAGCTGTCAATCATTTCGCCGTGTCCTTAAGTGGCTCCTAACCAAATGGAAGAAGAGGAAATACTGAAGTTATCATATCAAGAACGTCAGTATCATATCAAGCAAATCCACCACATGAAGTACTGCTTCCAAATAAAATGCAGCAAGACCATTCTTGCCAATTATAAGTGCCGTTCTGCCGTTCCGTTCGGTTTGCTTCTTAATGTAATTTGGCCATGTGAGACTTGCTTGTCCCTTGTTTTGGTGTATTTTAGACGCTGTTGTTTCTGAAGGTAAAGGGTTTTTTTAGACCCTGTGACACACTGAGAATAAAGTTTACCTTTGTAAACTCATTTTTACATTTTATGATCTATTTACACAAATGTCTACTTACCACAGATGCCATTGATTGGACTCGTTGAATAACGTCTAGGCAAAATTTGCACTGGAAAAAAGTTTGAATTTGGCATAAGTATTCAATTGTGTAGATTAGATTTTACACCAAACCACTACTTGAAGAATGAATGTTGCTTTAGAGAACCTTTTCTCCACTTGTTCCCTCCTGAGATCCACTTATTACATTTGCATGGTTTTATACTCCACTTAAAAAAGTGAGCAGAGTTTAGTTCTTAAACAACGAGGGCACAGTGTCACATTGAGCTTTCCATGAGCTCTCGAGCTGTTGTGGCACATCTGCGTCTGAGCATATGGTGAAGTCAGTTCAGCTGCACTCTGATGCATTGCTCACACCAAACGTGGCAACTCCAGCCCACTCAGTGTCTCACATGAAGTATTTTGAGGTTAAAATATCTGACCTCATAACAAATGGATTGAATAACGATTCTTTGACATGGGAGGAGTTTAGTTTAGGACAGACAATTTACGACAGTTTTATAGAGGAGAGTGCAGGGCTTTATCACACAGGTTGTAATTAGTTATAATAATTGTAATAGGCTTTTTTTTAACTTACAACCCAGTTTTAGGGTTTTTTTAAGAAAATGTGGAAGAAGGTATTTTTTGTTTGTTTGGCCATTGGCATGTAGTGTATTCTTTGGGCACTGCCATGTCAATTGCTGTTATGTAAAATTCACATCCCGCAGTACTTTGGTCCCAGGTGGCCACAAGATGTTCCTCTCTGCTTCCCTATGCACCCACCCCACAGTCTAAACAAACTTAACTACTGTGTGTGTGTGTGTGTGTGTGTGTTTGTCTGATTTGCTGACATTTGACTTACATTGACTTACTTTGAAAGTTAACAATGCCTTTGATTTCTCCTACTAGTTGTTGTTGTTATTATTAGTATTTTTATTAGTAGTATTAGCAGTAGTAGTAGTAGTATTGTTGTTATTTCCTGACAGTGTATAATTATTATTCACACTCTAAAAGTGTATAAAAACAACTGTGTGTGTCTGAGGGAGGGTGAGAATGTTAAAGAAAAAGTCCGTGCATCCATTACTGATGAGCAGAAACAGTTTCTTTTTAGGTGTTTGTGTTCTACTCAGTGCACAGCTTATTTGTACAGCTTAGTGTTTTTGAGTATATCATGTTAATTTTTATTGCCCTATTGGCTTCTGCAGCAGAGTGACTGCTACCACAGTCCAGTATTTTGGTGCAATGAAAGCAGTTTTACACACATATATATACACAGGGCACTAAAGTAATTACTGAAATTTTGATTTGACATGAACCAGAGTTGCAGAACATGGGTATTAACATTAGCATTAGGGTGAATGAATGAGTATCGATCGTGAGATGAGAGAAGAGAGTCAGCCCTGCTGGGCAAGCTGACTAAGCTGACTAGAACACAACAAGAGCACAGCTCCATGCAGGATTAACTAGAAGATAAGTTTGCCTAAATATCTAATAAAGTGAAAGTGACAATCTGGTCATAGTGAACATACCACAGCACTTAGTGTGAATGGCACAAAATGCTTTTAACCCATTCACCAAGTGAAGCAGGGGACAGCCAGGAACACGTCGCCTGGGGAGCAGTGTGTGGGTATGGCACACAAAAAGATAGCAGCAACAACTGTAAATTTTGTAAATATCAAAAACACTATTATATTATCTGAGAGGGCAAGAACAACCAACAAAACACACAAAATAGTCCCTGAAAGAACCCTGAAGAGGTCTTGAGGTTTTGGGTAAATACAATGCCTAAAAATGCCTTTTTTTATAATGTAAACCTAAATAGTCTCTAAATATTCTCACAAAACACTTGCATTAGCTGTATATAAAATGTAAAGGCAAACCCATATCTGTACTGCACAGTGTACACTGAACTGCTGTCTCCCGTAGTGCTAGAATGTAAAATACTGATATTATCCCAATTTACTGTACTGTAATTAATTCCTTTGGTCCTTTTATATAAGCAGGGTAAATACAGTAATGAATTAATTTAATTAACAATAAAAAAAACACGAGAAGCGAAACACTCAAGCTCAGCACAGGAAACTGTTATGATGCAGGAATGCTGGACTGCAGCTGCCAGAGATGCATCACAGGGCAGCAGCCAATCAACAGCAAGGAGAAATCATTAACCTTCTCGGATTGGCTACTTTCAAACCTCCCGCCTCTGAGTACAGGAGTATTTCACCATCCCAAGACGCTCTTTCTTTGTGTTTCATATAGATATGTAGCAGAATTCATATAATTAGTAAATTATATTTTTCTTAATACTTTAGCACTAAAATGCATGAATTATGTATTGCCACAAAAATTTTATATATTGCAAAACTTGTACATAGTTCCTCCATTCATCATCCTACATCATTCAAAAATGATGCATTAATTGTCATAAAGAGTCATAATGGAATTGCTGTAGGTGGAAAATGGCATAGAGATGTCGTCATGTAGCCCGCTCTATCATCCACTCTTCTACACAGTTCTCATGTGGCTCTTCAGTAACTCAAACCTGTCGTGTTCTCCGATCTGTGTACTGTAACTCCAGGCCTTGATTTTCTGATGAGTGTGTCTGTGTTTCCAGACAACAGTGTCTCAATTTCTGGGATACACTAAAACCCAGACGGTTAAAGCCATTTATCTTCAGATACAAACAGTGCAATTAAATTACTATATATTCAATTGCTATATTGGTTAATGACTGGCTTTCTTCATTTAGACAAATATTGTTTAGCAATAAATACTCTCACCACACTTAGTCCACAGTTTTTGATACTGGATAGCTTTGAAATGTTTAGAATTTCAACATGCACAGTACAGTTTTGGTTTGTGTCATTCACAATTTTATTTTGATCACCACTGACACACTATATTTGGCAGTATAAGGCTACAGGTGAAAATGATCATACCTTCAGCGACTCATAGCTTGTCTTTGTAAACAACTCCATAGTGCTGGCTCGTCCCTTCACCACAGTTTTCTCACACTTCCAGTTTACTAGAGGTGTACAATTCATAATTTAGTTAATACCAATACAGCAACATCCTGACTGCTTTTTGATCCTGCAAAAATAACTAGTTGCTGGAATTGTGCCCCACCTTGTAACACATGAATACTATAACTGAAACATGAGCTGTGAGAGTATGAGTGTTTGAGAGGTCAGGCAGTAAACGGACAAACTGACAGTCTGCACAGTGAGCTCTGGATGATCGCTCTCTTTTTCACTCAGCAGGCTGTCACTGACCTGTCCTCTTTACTGGCTGACCTCCCAGTGCACTACATACCAACAGGCGCAGATGCAGAGCTTTCCAGAAGACTGAGGAGACGGGTAACCTCTTTAAGACAGAGGTCAGTCTCCAGTGCTCTACCAGAAGTATGAGACGTCTAGTACTGGAGGGACTGCAACTCTACACAATGGATGTTCACTGTTCTGAAACATGATTAGTTGATTAGTGGAGTGCTGAAGGTGTTGAAATGCTAATCTGTTCATTAGCGATAGCACAAAAGAAGTTTTTTTTTTCCCAAATTTACCACTGTTTTAACTTTGTGTTTACATATTATACATACACATGCAGGTATCTATAGAAAATAAAATGGCCGTATTTGCATTGTAGACATTGTAAGTTCTCGTTGTAAAGAAAGACATTTCAAAAATGTTTATCATTCAGATTACAAAGTAGTCATCAAGTAAAATTCTGAATATACTTTTGGGCAAATAGTTTTTAATATTTTACCTACAAAGAATATCTTATTATTGTGTATGAATTTTTTATTGTTTTTATTGTTATACTTTCTCAAGGATTGGTGGATATTTGTGTCTGATTGTATTTACTATTGATAATTCTTTGGACTGGAGATTCATTTTTTGCAAGCAAGACACAAAGAATGGCCATTCTCCCTCATTGTATCCAATTCAATAGAACCATTGAATGACACCCGTTTCTATTTTGAGCTTTCTTTTATGGTAGAGCTTGCAGGTGGTTCTGTGAAATCGCTCTTCACTCGTAATTCTTTGAGTGACATTGATGAAACAGTTTGTCGACATCAACTGTAAACATTTTGCAGAGAAATACAGAATTTCATCCCTTTGCTCTCAGGGGTACTGTTGTAAATACAGGATGTGTCTTGAAAAGGGGGCTTAGGCGACGATAGGTCTGATTTAGCTCTTCAGAAAAGTTTAACCTTTTTTCCATGTATTATTCTACTTTTGTTTGCACCTGTTGCCATAGGAGCAGGCTGTTGAAAGTGCAGTTATAGTGCAGGACTGTCACAATGTAATATGACCTATATGGAAAACTATAGCTATAGTTTATATAATGCAAGCGCGCTTAAGAAAGGATGGACTTTTCCAAAACTTTTCCACCAGGTTTCCCAAATATTTACACATGTGTTTCCTGACATTATTTCTGAGCCACATACTTTGTTTGATAATCGAATTAAGCCTATCAAAGTAAATTAATATAAGTAGAGTACAGTAAATTAATCTGTGGGCTGTTTCATGTTCTAATTTCGGAATGTAATGCCGGGTACGGACTGTCCTCAGAACAAAAACGGCCGTGTCTGTGATGCTGACGTAGAAACATTCTTCTCTGAATCATTTTTTTGAATGTAAACATGCTGTAAAGGGCAAAAAGGAATGGTATGATGTGACGTTGCAAATGTAATAAAGCCGTTAATGTGTGGCTAACAGGCATGTGACCTACTTTTATGATCTTCCCCTGATTTTAGGAATTCTGAAGAATTCAGCTTACAGGATTGGTATGGAAACTGGCAGGCATTGTGTGTGTGTGTGTGTGTGTGTGTGTATGTGTGTGCGCGCGGGCATGCATGCGCATGTGTGTGCGTGCGCGTGTGTCCATCCAAGTCCATACTATCTCCAGATGTAGCCCTGTTCGTAAACACAGACAGACCTAGTGAATAGACACACATACACTCAGCTCCAGACACTCCTCACACACACCCCCACACAGTGAGGAATAACAAACGTCTTGCACAAAGCTGGTCCTGTTAGCCTCTTGCTGCTCAAAGTCTGCCCTCACTCCACTGAGCACTCTTATCCTCCAGCAGGAACCAGGAGGGATCCAGCATCGCCATGCCAAACCCAACACAAGCCGCCTTACAGCTCATCTCAGCATTTTAACCTTTTTAGAGGAATAATTCCTGCTGTTCTTTTCCAAATATGTGAAGATGTTCCGCCATAAATGCAGTATGGAGGTGAATCTCCTGCATTGCTCAGTTATGGGATGGTCTGGCGTCTGAATCAGAAAACATTGATCCCAGAGGATCACAAGAACAATAGAAAATGTATAGTCTAAAATAAAAGACAAATAGAAGTTCTATTTCAGTTGAGGTCTATGACAATTGAGCTTTTCAGTTAAGGCTGCAATTATTTGTTTTTCCTATATTTTTAAATAATACTCGGATCCCCAGCCTTAGTGCTGGAATGCCCCTACCTGTCTCTCTCTCTGTTTCTCTCTCCCTGTCTGTCTATTTCTCACACTCTCCGCTCTCTCTGTTTCTCTCTCTCACTCTCCTGCTCTCTCTTTCTGTTTCTCTCTCCCTGTCTCTCTCTCCTTGTTTCTTTCCCCCGTTCTGTCTCTCTCCCTGTCTCTCTGTTTCTCTCCCCACGTCTGTCTCTCTTTCTCATTTTCTCTCTCTTCCTCTCTCTCTCTATCTGTTTCTCTCTCTCACTCTCCTGCTCTCTCTTTTTCTCTCTCTCCCTGTCTCTCTCTCTGTTTCTGTCTCCCTGTCTATCTCCCTAACTTTTTCTCCCTTTCTTACTCTCCTGCTCTCTCTCTCTGTTTCTGTCTCCCTGTCTATCTCTCTTTCTCTGTTTCTCTCTCATCCTCTCTCTCTCTCTCTCTCTCTCTTTGTTTTACTCGCTCTTCCTCTCCCTCCCTCCCTCCCTCCCTCCTTTCAGCTGATGATCTGAATGTAGACTGCTCCCTACCTTTTGCTTGTGCCTATTTTTAGCCCCTCGTGTCCAAGGCTGAGGGGATGCGTGAAAGCAGGGGAGTGTGTCTGGGGCGACACACACTTAACAGAGAAGGTGTGTGTGTGGGTATGTGTTTGTTCAGGCACCCATAGGCTGAAGACATCATGATGATCACAAGTGGCCAGATTTAAACTAGAGCCTGAAACAAAAAGCATGTGAGATGTAGAGAGAATTTTTGGTTGTAATGTAGTGCATGCTACATTTAGCAAAGTATTATTAGATTTTATTGACTAAATTATTAATGCCTCTCTGAAATCTTCCTTGGTGGCAGTTGAACTGCTGCAGAGGCTCAGAATCCACTCTTCTTATTGCCTAGTGACTAAGACATTCAGTAAATTCAGTAGTGCAGTATAACACTGAAGGAGGCAAACTATTCAAACAGAAATACAGGATTGTTGTAACACACTTAAAAACTTCTCTCTTAATAAAATGCTTGTTCAGCTGCATGCTCATTTAATGATATGAAAGTTAACTTATCCATTTTATATTTTTTATTACAATGTCATGTGACTGAGGTAGGCTTTAAATTTAGGGACTTGATAAATACGATGAGCATGAGATTAAGATTTTGTGGTAGCTAATTTTTTATAGCAGTGTATGTATCACCAAAATCACAAACCCTGCAAGTTAATTTTTGGGAACAAAAATGTGTGTGATAATTAAATTATGGTTAGTCCAGTTTTATTCCAACAGCAACAATGTACTACTTACAAAATGCTTGAATAATGTACGTTTAATGCTGCGCTATTGACAGTTTAGATATGAAAGTGTCAGAAGATTAAAGCATGGAGCTCTGAAATTTGGGAGAAAAACAATAACTGAACCTAATTTACACCATGTTCCATTCTGCCCGAATTAAGTTTATCAGATATGGTATATTTAAAGTTTAGGCTAACATTCCTAAGAAACACTAGAGGTCAGTAGACACCCAAATCAATTGCGGCGAAACATTGTGTAAATTAGATTTTTTGTTGAACCGTTCCAGTAACATCTTTTTGTCTACCGCTAAGCCCCCACCACTGTGCAAGAATTGCTGCATTCCTTTCATTGATAGGTTTTATCATCTGTTTTAACACAGTTTCTGTCAAAAGTAGCAGTGTGTTGGCTTTAGCATTTTAATTCATCTGTTCAGAGCTCATCATATGAGATTGTTTGAGTTGTTTTTTCATTTGAAGTAGTGTTGGTGTTTCAGAAGGATTGTGTTTAAACCACAATATTCTTATTCATATTTGTAGCTGTCCTGTGATCATGGTCCTGTGATGTGTTTTGTAATAAGCAATCAGTGCTAATAAAGCAGTTATTGACCAGAATGGAATTTGAAGGAGTAAGATGACCATGTGGGGAAAGTAGCTGCCATGTTCATGTGCTGGCATGTGATATGGAGAAGGTGTGGGGGGGCCTGAAGCATGGGTGATGATGTCAGGGAATGTCTGGTGTGGTAGGGATTTTTTTTGTTGTTAGAATGAGAATATGTATGGATTTAAATAAGTATGGATATCAGAAAAAGAAAGGTAGGAAATATTTGCTTGTCTGAAGGCCTGGGACATTAATGCAAAAATAGAACATTAATGCATAAGTGTGTGTGTGTCAAAAAGAAGGGGATGCCTCCACTCGTGTTTCTGCATCTGCTTACTGGCTGGAGTGGAGAGTGGGCGGAGCTTCCTCTCTGCTGCAGCGGCATGGACTGTAAGGGAGGGAGAGAAGGAGCACGAATGCACCATTGCCACTGAGAGAGAGAAAGAGAGAGAACGGGAGGGAGGCAGGCTCTGCTCTCTGCATCGCGGCATTCTCCCCCTCATTTTTATTCCAGACGCCGATTCCTCTCAGGAGAGCCCCTCTCTCCGTTTGAAATGCCAATCATTGCTGGCCGTGCCTTCATCCTTGATCACACACCCTTTCCCTCTGCTAACGCCAGCATGCGAGACCCAGGCACGGAGGAGATTTCCCGCTCCTCTCCAGCCGATTGAAGTTGCTGTTGGGGGGGAAAACAGCATCTGGATGACTCTGGATTTTGTCCTGGCTGAAGATATCAAGATTTTTTTACTGTACTGCATTCTCCTAACGTGTTCTAACCTCTGGACTATGACCAATACGAATACAGGTGGGAATCATGTAATCGGTGAGGTGAGAACTTCACTTCCTCTGCCTTTATCTGTACCCTGACTCCCTCCTTGAACATCCTGCAGCTGGCATTGGACTGCCCTGCTCCAGCACAGCTGTGCCTCTCCTAGGAAAGACGAGGGAAGAACAAGAAAGGCAAGGGCAAATCTATGTGTGAGGGTGCATGCCGGGGCATCCTATTTTGATGGGAATTTGATCCTTTGACTTACAACCACTTCTTGTTATTTTTTTTAATAAGCAGGACATTGACACACTCCAATCCTGTGTGAAAGGATTCCCTAAGACTGCATAGACTACCATCTCATATTGCTGATGAGATGACAGACTACTGGTATAGGCACATGCATCTTGTCTGCTGGACAATGCCACACACTTAGCCAGCCTTTGCTGAGCTAGGCCCCCTGAGGAAGCCCTCCTCCCTCCTAGCATGCCCAAGCGCACCTTCAAACAAGATGAACTCAACTGAGCTAAACCAGAGCTCCATGACCTTCTGCCTTTTGGACGTTGGCTATTCTCAGATCTTCAACACCTGCCTGCTGGAAGTCGCTGTCATCCTCTTCCTTACAGTGCTCATCATCTCTGGCAATCTGGTGGTGATTTTTGTGTTCCACTGTGCCCCCCTGCTCAGCCACCACACAACCAGCTCCTTCATCCAGACTATGGCATATGCCGATCTACTTGTTGGAGTTAGCTGTTTAATCCCTTCCTTGTCCTTGCTGCACCATCTGGATGGGCTGGATGAGGAACTCACTTGCAAGATTTTTGGCTACATGGTGTGCGTCCTGAAAAGTGTCTCCATGGCCTCACTAGCTTGTGTTAGCGTGGACCGCTATGTAGCTATCACCCGGCCACTGTCCTACGCGGCCCTGGTGACACCTTGCCGTCTGCGAGCCTGCATTGCTCTCATCTGGCTTTACTCTGCCCTTATCTTCCTGCCTTCTTTTCTTGGCTGGGGTAAACCCGGGTACCATGGGGATGTGGTTGAGTGGTGCTCGTCTTCCTGGCCCACCCAGCCACTCTTCACCGCCTTCATCGTGGCAGCACTCTATGCTCCCGCAGCCCTCACCGTCTGCTTCACCTACGCCCACATCTTCCGCATCTGCCGTCAGCACACCCGGCAAATCAGCGAGCGCCGGGCCCGGTTTGGACCGCATGACTCTGAACCAGGTGAGCAAGCTTGTCCTGACAAGCGCTATGCCACAGTGCTCTTCCGCATTACCAGTGTTTTCTACCTGCTGTGGCTGCCATACATCATCTACTTCCTGTTGGAGAGTGCTGGAATATACCGCCATCCTGCCGCCTCTTTTCTGACCACATGGTTGGCCATCAGCAACAGCTTCTGCAACTGCCTCATCTACAGCCTGTCCAACAGCGCATTCCGGAAAGGCCTCAAACGCCTTTGTCTTCTCTGCCTACAGCGCAAGGACACCACCAAGAAGCCCTTCGGGGCTCTCCCGACACCTTCTCGGCCAGCCTGTCATGTGTAGTGCCCACTGTGGACTGGAGGTATTGTGTGGTGGCCTGTCCTGAGATGGGTCTTGGGTCATATTTTGGCATCTAGACGCCATTTCAGCTCTTGATCCTGTCTGAGGGATTTGAGGAGAGCAGACCTGTAGAAGTGTGTTTGTCTACGTGAAATGTAGCAACCACTCCAGAGACAAAGAAATGACCCATAACTCCAGCCATCAGCGATGAAGAGAACAACCATTTGCAAAAATGATGCACAGAAATGAAGGAAACGGAAGATTTAACAAATGTATTTATGTCTTTGTATTGTAAAAATCTATATTACTGCAAAAAATACATATTCTACTTTTGTAACTGATATGCTTAGGTAATTGTGACTATTTGGTTGACAGAATGACATTTGTCACCCTTAACAGGTGGTCTACAGATGTTGTTCATTCTGAATAACCTATATTTGATTCTGAATAACCTATATGGGCTTTTGCCTTTGGGACATGTCAAGTGCTTTGTCTAGCAACCCACAGTTATTCCAGGGAAAGTAGAAAAAACATATTGCTAGATTCATTCATGTTAAAATTTACCATTTATTCAGTTATGACATCCATGATCTGGCCTAAGCCCTCAGGCACACCACCCCTCTTGAACTCCATTTCTGGATAATTAGTAGATCAGTCGGATGTAGCACTTGTTAACTCTCCGATACTCTTATGCTTGTTGACTCTCTAATGCTCTGATGCTCGTTGACTCTCAAATGCTCTGATGACCTTTTGGGGCCCGGGAGCATTTTTGATACTGACCTCCCACATAAAGCTGTTGAATCTCTGTGGTGAATCAAGCTGCCTCAAGTTCTTCTGATTATCTGCTTTTTAATGCCTCATCTATGGGGATTACATACCTTTGTCTGTCTGTGGACAAACATATGAGTGGATCGGCAGACACAACGAACTGTTCTGTTTGTCTCCAGATTGTACCAGAGATGCACTTTCTCAAAGACTCACACAAGACTGCTTCAATCCCTCAGCCCTCACATCATGAGTACCGCTGATGTTTTTTGCACTCTTTCTGTTTGTCCTCTACCCCTGGCAAACAGGTTTGACTGTTACGTAGCTGGTGGGAGAAGCTTTCTGAAAGATGACCTACGGAAGGGGAGATACCTTTATTGACCAGTTTTTAGAACCTTAATTTCACCTCCATGTATGTCTATTTAAGATTTATACTTGTTGGATAATTCTGGCTTATTTGGACATGTGACTCCATACCTTGCAGTTTCGGTGTAGGACAGTTGTTCTGGTTTATTTAGGTTGCTTCAAAAGCCTGCCCTGGGTTTGTGACGGGGACGGTCTGGAGAAAGGCGGGGTGGTATTCCAACAATAACATCCCAGTGAAGTATATTTTTAATACTCTATGTCCCTTATGTACATAATGACTGACAAACACCACACACTTTCACTTGTACCAGCAGTTTAACTGCAAAAAGTGTCTGATACAGGCAAGAGTGTCCGGATGCAAGAGTGTAAGTAGGTAAAGATTAGAACTTAGGTCAGTGTGAGGGCTCCATAATGTCAGAGTGCTAAGTGTCAAGATGCTGGCTCACACATGGTAAAAGAACTTACGAAAAAGCAAACATTAACGCTTTTGACTGATGCAAAAAAAACAAAACAAACAAAAAAACAATCTAAAGGATTTTGAGGGGGACCGATGTCAAAGACCCCCAGTACACACACACAAACACACACACTGTACATACTTCATACTTTATATGTGAAGGTGCCAATAATATGGAGGACACTGGAAATCACCATCTCCTCCCCTATCTCCAGTATATCACAACTTCATTGGTACTGTTGAATGGGATCACATAGATAGCTTTGTCTCCTAGTTGACCAAAGTGAATTTAATGGATTTTTAAAAAAGTTATGTAGAAAAAGGAAAGACATTGTAAGTTGTTTATGAAAATGCAATGTTTGAGAAAGACTTGCCTTTTGCCAGATGTACTGAAACCCCTTTTTAAATGCCTTTCTTCTGTATGCAATAGTGTTTTCGATCATGATCTTTGACTCCCGCAACGCAGGCTGCGTCCTCTGGAGCAATTTATTTATTATATCGTGTTCTGAAACATGTGTGTCTTCATTTAAGAGTGCTTGTTTTATATGGAACTGTGACAAAGATGCTCTAATTTTTTCAGTGAAGTAATGGATAGGTCGATTTTGACCTAGCAGAAGTTGGTTTATTTTTTATTTCCGTACTTCAGTGCATGCCTGAATAGCCTATAGATTTACTTTTATATTTAAAGCACCATGATGAGCAAAGAAAAAAGATGTCTTAGTACTGTTGGGTGAAATGAGTGCGAATGCGTCTAAACTAGCATTAACATGGTTCCGACTGTTTCTTCACTGTCGTGTTGCGGCAGGGCGCTGTGCAATATGTCCGTTTTTTTTTTGTAATAAGGGTGGGAGAACATGTCGCACACAATAGCAAAAGGGCTTTTATTTGTTCCAACCGTTCCAGCTGAAACCTAGATTTCAATCTGGTGGCCTGTGGCCATGCGCTGTTTTTGGAGCATAGCGACAGCATTTGAGTAAGGCTGAAGTGAGACAAGCGCACATGAGACTAAAACTGCAGAGCCGTCTTCTGTCCAGTGCACTCCTTTTTCAAAAGCATATGACTTTCTTGTGTGCGTGTGTGCGTGTGTGCGTGTGTGTGTCTGTGTGTGTCTGTGTGTGTAATGAGGGCGCAGAGAACTTCATTGGCACTCTCTGCATTTATTTTTTTTATTGTACCCAGAGCTTTGGGATTTCTGGATTCTTGAGTTGAGACTCGCTGAAGCATGGATGGTCATGTTTGAGGTGATATTTGTTGAAGATTTTGGGTTCCAGCTGGGTGGTACTTCCCCTTTGAACGAAACTGTTTGCCTGTTGCTGTTGCCTCCAGCACTGTTTTGTAAACCAGTAGGTTACTTCTCAAAAGTAGGGTGATCTGTGTCATGTAGAAAATTGCAGCTGCCATTGCAAAGACTGACCTTTATTGTTTGAACATTTTGTGACGCATTGACCACTGGAAATAATCCAGAATGAGTTAGAGTAAAATCTACATTAATGTACATTAGCATTACATTTTTCCATCTCTTACAAAAGGACTGTTTAAGAGATGTGAGATGTCTGTATGGAAGTTGTTGGCTGACATCAATGATTTTCCATGTACAGAAAGTGTGGTTCAGAACTATGTCTCTATAAAGAAAAATGCTTCTATTTTGTGTTTGTTTCTCGCACCTAAATATGTTTCTGTCTTATTGCAAATTATAGCGTAAGAAATGTGCGAATGTTCTTTCATCTGAACATGTACTTCAACAC
This sequence comes from Hemigrammopetersius urotaenia, assembly GCA_037974485.1. Lineage (NCBI taxonomy): Eukaryota > Metazoa > Chordata > Actinopteri > Characiformes > Alestidae > Hemigrammopetersius > Hemigrammopetersius urotaenia. Next base: position 19,220 of record JBBPDC010142697.1, read on the forward strand.
AAAGGATATGTAACACCACCTTCTAAAAAGCCCCAAAAAATCTGAAGAATGGCCTTAAAATGGTCAGTACCACAGTTCGATTTTTCCTTCTTTATTTTACTTGGAATAGCTATTTTCCTTGTCAAAATTCTTTGTCAAATTTATTTGCAGGGTTGTATGGAAAAATACTAGATTTTTAGTGAGGTGTCAAACCTTTGGACCCCAGTATGTCCCACAGTGTTGATATAAAAAACGTTTATAACAAGTAGAAATTGGGACTAGATACATCTAGATTATTAATGAACGTTTATTCCATAAATAGAGATACCATAAATTAAAATGCAGGCTACAGTAATTCAATGTCACCTTAAATGTTTTGCTGTTCCAGAGTACAGTCATGTGTCTGTTTAAATAATCAGATGCCTTGATTCTGATATCATTGACTGTGTCTTACAGTGCTGGTAATGTTATTCAGTTACTGTTCAGTTACATGATTGTCGTTTTTGGGATATTTTGAGGGCAGAGTGGTTGTACTTTTTTTTTTTTTTTCTTTTTTTTTTTTTTAAGTTCTTTGATGCAAGATTTTTTTTTTTGCTTTCCTGTGGGAAAATGACTTTGTTCTTGCTATCAAAGTTGGGGGCTGGCATTCTCCAGGGAGTCCGATGCTGACCTGCCCAGTGCTGTGCCATATTAGGACGTGGGACCTAGAGTTCAGAAAATGGAGGCTTGTGCTGGAACAGTGTGTTTCTCCTTCAGGAAGAACACGTGTGTCTACACACATACACACACACACACACACACACACACACACACACACACACACACACACACACACACACACACACACACACAAATATACAAACACATTCCCCTCAGTGCCCCTTTCTTTGATCTGGTAATTCTTATTGAATTTATTCATGTATATTTTCTTAGTGTTGAATAGGCGAGCCAGCCTCTTTAATAGATTGCTCCTGATCTGGATCTGGCCTGTTTTAATTTGCTCTGATTAAAATGTATGTTTATTTAATTATCTAGAGCGATGTGGTTTTGTGTTTTCACTTCAAACTGTCCCAAAAGATTTTATTTTATCTTGTGATCCTTAAGTGAAGGGTTTTTTTCCCCACAGAAAACGGTATGAGACCACTGCAAGCCTCACCGAGTTGTGTTTTTGGACCGAAGTGATGAAACTGTTGCTTTTTTTTCTCAGCAAAACAGATGAATATCTAAAACATGTCCAAAATGTAGTGTAGTAGGAGTGTATCTGAGGTACTGCTCTACTGTACCTTATGATTTTTGTAATGATGTCATGGATGTTTTAGAAAATAATTGTCAATTATATTTATATTCTGGTATATCTGCACTGAGGAAATAAATGTGATCTTACTATAACATACACAATGTGTTGTACAGTTACAGAGCGTTTACTTGTGTGTGTGCTGTGTTCATGTGTTCGTTCAGAGTTGTTTGATATAAAATGATTCATTGATTTATTGGTATTGACTGTATACAGTGGTGCTGAGAGAAACCCAATGATGTTTACACCACACATAGCTATTTATTACTATTTAAAACCACCAATTAACATACATTTAGTTTTATATGATGATGAAGGTGAAATAGCTGTTAACTCCAAACATATACATTTTTTGGCCTCTGTTTTGCTTCACAGTGCCCAGCATCCCCCTTCCATCTGTCATCTTTTTTGGCCAAACGTTCTTAAAAACAGTGTAGCTGTTAATTTCATCTAATAAACCAGAGGTCTTTCCTACAAGCAGTGAACACTACAGACGTCAGGTTCCTTTCACCATGTCTCATTCACTCTGACCTGACCACTCTGACCATTCTGAATGACTTTATTTACATCTTAACCGTCAAATTATACAGAGATTTTTAAAAATGAGGGAATTCCCCTTTAAACTACAGCTTTTGTCTTTTCTTTCTCCTTCTACCATCTTCTCTTCCTCTCTTTAGTTTTTTTGCTCGTTTGTTTCTCATCTTCTTTGTTTCTCTGTGTCCAGTTCTGTTTTCTTTATTTCTTTTTTTTCCCACTTCATTTCACTTACTCTTTTTTCTTTCTTTTTTGTCCACTGTATTTCCTCTTCGCTTTCCTTCTTTCAGTTCTCTTTCTTTCCTTCCTTCTCTTTATTCTCTTTCTGTCTCTCCTTTTTCATTTGTAACTTTCTTTCACTCTCTCACTCACTCTCTCTCAAGAAGTTATAAATCTTTGGGGAGTTGTAAATCTGCCCCCTCCTTCTACGGGAGACTTTCATCAGACCAACCCCAGGTTTCGTAATCAGTTTGGCAAAAGAAAAACAAAATGCCATTTTGCACATTGTTGCTGCTCACAATGGAGACGAAAAAAGTACAGTGTTTCCCGCGGAAGCCCACTCCGCCTCGCAACACACACACACACACACACACACACACACTCAAAATGCCCCCTACACACACACCATAAGAGCCAGCACCAAAACACAAACTGTGTTTTGACCTTCCCACTCACGCAACTCACCAGATTACGTCTGGTCTGACCAGAGCTTATGTCCCAAAAGTTATTTTAGGCTTCAGATTTAAGATAATATGTCTGATTCAACAGTGTAGATTTCCATATTCTTATCAGAAAAACATTTCACAAAGTCTGTTACACACACAGAGCAAAGAACTGGGTGAGTGGTCATATGTGTAAGCCCACATGATCGTTAGCTTTACTCTAAAATTACATTGAAATCTCCAAGGTGGAAATTACCATTGCTGTATTGATTTACTGGCTACTTTTACAGTTTGTTTTCTGCATCAAACAAAGTCATGAAATTACTAAATTACTAATTACTAAGTATTACTATCTCAAATATGTCTCAAAGTGGCAATATAATGACTTGAAAAGCATCAAATGGAATATGCCCTAGTAATGCGTATTATCAGTTCTCCTTCTTGTGGTGAGAAACAGGGCCTTATTGACTCACAGAGTCAACGCTTTCAAAGTGCTTTGGAATCTTTGAAAAACTGAGCATGTTGTTGTTAATCTACTAAATATTTCTCAGTCATCACAATAATTGCTAAATTACTTTATTACTAATTCACGTTAGTGACAGCCCTTTTTAACACATAAAGATTTTCAAAAATAACTCAATAAAGTCCTGTTCACACCCAAAACATGGGACATTATTGTTATACCGGTAAAGAAACAGCCAACAGCCTTTTTACCACTTCCTGTTTAATTACCTTCACATTCCCAGGGAAAAAAAAGGTGCATGTGTGAGAGAGTTGTGTTCAACACATCTGTCCTGAGAGTCTGTGTGAAAGATTTGAAAAGATTTATAAAATAGCATATAATTATCAGAAAACTTTATTAATCCCAGAGGGAATTGCGTACAAAACAGAATATAAAATAAAATAATAGAAAATACTTTGTACTAAATACGCTGTAGTGTATATACACAAAATACATTAAGATGTTCATTAAGGAAGGTTGACATAAGTACTAAAGATAGATGAATAATATTAGTGCTGAAGTGGTTTACTAAGTGTGGTTTGGAGTTGTATACTATACTGAGTTCATTGTTGCACATAACAAGTGATATTGCACATGATAAGACAGGTGCTCATAAACTATTGATATTGAAACTATTGAACAAAACAAATGATAATTATTTAGCACACAATAATGATATATGCTGTGATTCCTACAGAAACCAGTGATATTTATCAGAGGTAAGGACTGGTGTGGTCTCTCCTCTGGCTGAGCAGAATTTCCTCTTGAAAGAGTCACAAAACAGCAAATCAAGAGGGAGAGTGTCCGTGTGCTGGTCCTGGGAACCTTTAAGAAGGAACATGGGGAAAAATTGGGAAGGAGAAGCCTGTCGTTTGGCTCCCTCCATTAATTCTTTGTTTGTTATTCATTTCTTCCTGTCATTCTTTTTGTGCTTACTTTTCGTAAGTTTCTGCCTTCCTCTTTAGAAGCTACCTTAGAGCGTGAAAGAGATTCTCATCACAGTGCTTTACTGTTAGCACCCAGAATAGACTGTTGACATTTTTTTTCTGCTAATAAGGATGCATTTTGGCTACTTTTATTTATTTTCTGCTACTAGATATTTTAATCGTTTTGTGATTTACAGCATAACTTGAGCCTTTCATTTATCATATTATCATGTTATTAGCATAATTAACATGGTGAATTTCAGAGTGTTTTTGAAAGCATAAAAGTTTTTAAGACTTGTATTAATCTAGGTTGAATCCAGGAGGACCTTTTAATTTAGACTTGAACCCTAACTGAAAAGATTACAAGCTTTTAGTGTAATATCTTGGTAACCAGGGACCTCATTTATCAAGAGTGCATAGAAAATTCTATTTATTTACATATAAATATATATAAATATATTTATATATATATATATATACACACACACACGTTTTAATAGATATACACGTTTTAATAGCATGTCTTGTGCAAAACTGTGCAGTGAGGGTTTAATGTGGCATTGTTTAAAGTGGCATTGTGAGAGTCCCATAGTTGTGGTGAGTGTAGGCTGCTGTGTGCAGAATGTCAGCTGTACAATAATCATGTGGATATTGTAGACATTTCTTGTCGGAATAATGGAGAAGCACACAAAGAAAAAGAAACGTTTCTGAGACTGAGATTGAACTCTGTTACAGAAGTAGAAGCTGGGAATTAAACCCCTTGCTATTCACATAATTATATTCGTTCTGGGATGGTGCTTTTATCACTATGTGAGTGCAGTCTACTGCTCCTATAACACCATAACATTAGGAAATTCAGCAATGGTATGAAATCCCCGCTTAACTTCCATTTGTGCCGGACTTGTGTAAGGAAACTGAATGTAGTTAGGGACCAGGGAGATTATTGCATCCAACACTGCTGGCAGAATCTTGGCTGAGAAATGCAACCTCACACTGGAATATACCGGTAGCTAAAAATCCCAGGGTGGACAGAAGGCTAGCTGGATATGAACAGGTATGGCTTTTGTGCGTTTTGTTTCGTGCTGTAGCATAGGTCCTGGCTCTATTATTTGTCCTGTTTCCCTGCCGGTGCTCTGTCGATGGGGTTATTCGGGCCGTTGAACCACCAATGCCTCAGCAGCAGCCTCTGCACTCTGTGTGTGTGTGTGTGTGTGTGTGTGTGTGTGTGTGTGTGTGTGTGTGTGTGTGTGTGTGTGTGTGTGT
>JBBPDC010142742.1:0-24361 GCA_037974485.1 Hemigrammopetersius urotaenia
ACACACACACACACACACACACACACACACACACACACACACACACACACACACACACACACACACACACACGTAATGTACCAGAAAAACTGCACATTGCACCCAGTAACATTTCCTTCCAAAAATTGCACATGTTGCACACAATATACTAAGGTATACCTGGAAAATGTGATATTTTAATCTTACCACCCCACAGCCTAACCACAAGCTATCTCTGTTATCTCTAGCCTGCAACTTCAGCAGCTTTCAGTACACCTTTAGCACCAAGGTTCTGTTGACCGGTCAATAAACAGCACAGGTCAATACGATCAACAGAGACAATCAGAGCATGTGAAATGTGCAGATAATGACATATTGATGCATAAGGCATCACACTATAAAACTGATCCACACGTTTGCCTCCATAAACTTGCGGTGCAGAAGGAGTCTCAAGCTGGAAAGTCCTGTCCTGACCTGAAGATGGCCTTTCAGCTCCAGCCGAATGCAGAGGAAGCGTGCCTGAAGCACAAACCACCAAACAGAGCAAGCCCACAGAGAAAAAACAAACATCGCAGCTCTATCTACATCAGGCCAGGCTGTGCTTTGAGAGATGCCTCTTGACATGAACAGATTAAACTGCTGTGAGAAATACGGAGAGCGCTGTAAGAGATGACACAGAAATAAATATTAAATGTGGTTCAATCGAATTGTTCCTTCGGGACACTGATCAGAGCCAGCAATCTACATCAGCAAAAAGTTTACGGCTAACTAAAGAGGGGGAAGAAATCTTGGAAACAAGTCACATTTTCGATTTGTGTTTTGTATGTTGTGGTTATACCAAAAGCCTGTGTTTTGAATCAGGGACTATATTCATTAAACCATTATCTGCTGAAAATGTTCCATCTTGAGTAGTTTATTTGATGCACTAAACATGACTGGGCTTGGGGTCTTTCATTGTCTTTGTCAAATGACAAGATCATGTGATATTGTCAAGCCAAGCCAATTACATTTTATTGTCATTTCTACCATATACACACAGTGCACTGCAAAACCAAACAATGTTCCTCCAGGATGACGGTGGAACATAAAAACAAAAACAGAAACACCATAAGATCACAAGCGCAGACAGGACAGAAGAGAGCGCAAGAATAAACACACAAGAGCAACAAATCAACTAGACGACACAACATTTAGTGCAGTTGACAACAGCTACAGTACAAGCCTGGATAACCACAATACTATTATAGATGCTGTTTTCTAGCAGCAGAAAGCTGCATTTGCAGAAATGCAGAAGAGAGCGCTACATGTGATAAATAAAGCAGCCCCTTATAGTTACACCACAGCACAGTACAGCACACGGAGTGAACAGTGTCATACGTTTTCTGCATATAATTAATTCACCAAGTGAAGCAGTGAGGAGCCAAGGACACAGCCTGTGGGGACGGTACCTTGTGCCACTAGCAGCCCTGGGATTCAAACCGGTCATTGGATCTTAGGTTCTTTGGAACTACCCAAACACTACGGCAATGGCTGCTCCACAAAAATGAATTGCATTTGTGACAATAAATGAATTGTAACTGGGAAATAATTGAACACATCACAGCACAAAGTGTGAAATTCTGTCTCTGCATTTAACCCATTCAGCAAGTGAAACAGTGGGCATCCAGGAACACAGCGCCCGGGGAGCAATGTGTGGCAATAGTACCTTGCTTAGGGGTACACCAATGGTGCCACTGGCAGTCCTGGGATTCGAACCCACGACTTTCTGAGCAACTTCCAGACCAGGCTACCAGTCGTTCCAAACTGTTCTATGCATGTAACCCATTCAGTAAGTCAAGCAGCGCGCAGCCAGTAACGCAGCACCCAGGGAGCAGTGTGTGGTACCTCATAAATGAACTGTATCAACATCAACGCTGTTTCAGCCAGACTCCTCCTGAACTCAAGGAAGCCTACCTCAACTTCTTTGGGCGCCGTGCTGACAGCCTGCACCTCCAGGGAGCAGCTGGCCCGCTTCACCACCACGTACAGAGGGTAATCCTTGGCCACCATGCTGCCGCACGGGTCGGCTGAGGGAGGAGCGAACCGCCCGGCCACGGTGCCCGCCAGCTCTACGGAGATCCAGCGCCAGCGGAGAGGGCGCCGCGGAGCATCCCCGGGTTCCGAGCGAGTGTGTGAGAGGGAGTGAGTGTGTGTATGTATGTGAGTAACAGTGTATGAAAACCGTCCACTCTCCCTTCTGGCAAACTCAACACTGACTGTAGAGCTCCCGCACTCTGTCCCTCGCGTGTATCTAAGCTGTTCTTTTTCTGTTTTTTCAAACTTTATGAGCTGTGATTGGTCACTTCTTCCACGTCCCGCCCCTTATACTCAGATCACAAAGCAAGATTTTCTGCTACTGTCCAATCATATTGCTGGAGGGCGGAGTTTGTGGAAACAACTAACTAATCGTAGCATGTGTTTGTCGAAACACGCGCGACTGAGCGTCCCCGGCCTGTGTGTGTGTGTGTGTGTGTGTGTGTGAGAGAGAGAGACAGAGAGAGAGAGAGAGAGACAGACAGAGAGAGAGAGACTGTATGAGGTCGTGTTTTCTCTCTGTGCCCAAACTTACTATGGATTAACTCTCTCTCTCGTGTGCCAGAGCTGTTTTTATTTACTTTTTTTTTTTTTTTTTTACTTTCTGAGCTACTACTGGCCATTTCTTCACCCAAGCCTTGTCCCCTATATTCCGATTGGCCACTTCTTTGCCCAGGTTCCTCCCTCTGTATTCAGATTGTCCACTTTTTTCTCCAGTCCCCGCCTCCTGTACTGCGATTGGCCAACAATTCACGAAGTAACGGTCCGGCATTCTAGATCGCCTCGCATGCCGATATAACTACTACGACTACTGTCCAATCATATAATAGGAGGGCGGGGTTTGTGCACAGCACTAGCCAATCGTAGCGCCCGTTTTTGAAAACGGGTGGGGGAAGAAACGCAATACGGGTGTGATGTGTAGGAATACAGGTGGGGGAGAGAACAACTCTTGTGTGGTGAAGGAGAGTAGTTAAATGTCTCCTGCTGGTAACGCAGCGTGTAAATTCATGGGAAACGTGAGAAGAGAAGAGGAGAGAAGAAGAGGGCGAATGCTTTCCCCTCCCAACAAGACATCCGACTCCCACAGAGACAAAACAGCCATTGCCAGCTTTTCTGCCTTGCATGCAACTTAAACAGTGATGGAAATTCACTTTCTCTGCTCCTCCTCGGGCACTTTTTCTTCACCACAAAATGCTAACGTTTGGCAACGTTCCCTGCGTTTGCCTTTGGCCTCTAAGCCACAAAAGGCCCACCGAGTATGTCTTCCTTATTATCCTCTCATAAGGTTTTTGTCAGTCAAGAAGAAATGCCTTCTGAAGCACTTACTGATAATTTTACTCCCAAAAAAAAGAGGAGACATAACTTATTCATGTTACAAAAATACACAGTCATATATATCTTGTGGTTATATTTATTTGTTTGGGCAGTTGGTGGCCTAGTGGTTAGGGAGATGCTCCTGCGATCAGAATGTTGTGGGTTTGAATCTACTAGTCTACTACGAGCTTGAGAAAGGTACCATCCCCACACTCTGCTCCCGGGGTGCTGTGTTCCTGGCTGCCTACTGCTTCACTTAGTGAATGGGTTAAATGGAGAGAAAGAATGTGGTATGTTCACATATGACAAATGGACACTTTTCAGACAAGATTCCGTTTCCTGTTCATATAGTTGTGTATTATACAGAAAAAAACATCCACTGTAATGCATTTAATAAAAAGTCAGCAGTCACATCCATTACATGTTTTTATATAGAATGCACATTCGCCGAACATCTTGTTTGGATGTAATAATTGCCGCTTTGCATGAGATACAACATTTTACAAGTATGTTTTGGCACTGAAAAACATCTAAATAAATGGCTTGGCTTCATAACAGTAGGATTAATGACCGATTTAATGTCAAATTGTTAAAGTACTTGATTAATATGGCCCTGCGCAAACAGTAACACAGCAACTCTGCATGCAGATGTGACTCTTTTTTTCTGCCAGAATGATTGCACGCCAGTTTTACAGCAGCCGAAGAGCCGTGTTTGGACCAGAAACCACCGGCCCTGCCGTTTCCACTACTGCTAAACTGACACAGACTGTTTGGCCTAGAACATACACACACATACACACGCACACACATACACACAAATGTCTTCCTGCTGCAGAATTTAATGACTTCAGTGTGTGTGAGTTGGAAAGGAAAAATGAGAGAGAGAAAAAGAGACGTGTGTGTGTGTGTGTGTGTGTATGTATATCCATCCATGCATGCCCCATTCCTTCTTTGTTCCCAGCAGTCACCTCTCCTCTGCCTTAGGGTCAAACTGGGAGCGGAGCCCAGCTCTGCGGCAGTCTGCAATTTTATGATTCGCTAATTGTAGCAGGAGAGTGAAAAATTGACCCCTCCCACATGCACGGGAGCTAATTCTCCAGCCACCGGCGGCGGCAGGAAATTAGACCCAGCTATAAGAGCCTTTGTTCTGGCCTAAGGTTGTTGCCATTGTGTGCCTATCAGGCTTGAGGAAGTTGCTGTTGCTGAAGGGGTGGGGGAGTTTGGGGTCAGGCCTGGGCAGCACGTTAACCGTAAACAAACACTCGGCTTTGACACTCAATCAGTGACTTGTCACTCTAATCATGCTATCTGGGTTGTGCCCCAACTTCCATTAGTTTCTTCCATCACATGGCAACATACAGACACTTAATGTGCAGGTCTGGCTGTTTTTCACTTAACACAGTTTAAATACACTTTTACTCAACCTCTGCAGCTGGTGGCCTTGTAGTTAGGGAGTGGTACCCTTGAGCAAAGTACCATCCCCACACACTGCCGCTTTAATTGATGAATAGGTTAATTGCAGAGAAAGAATTTCACACAGTGTGCTGTGGTGTGTTCACCTGTGACAAATTGACATACTTTATGACTTTGATGGGTTCATTATGTGCCAGTTTGAATTCAACCAATCACGTAGGTCCTCGATCAACTACCACAAGATTCTGGGAGCACGACTCCCATCAACTCCGACAGCTCAGGACTTTCCATGCCAGCAAGCAGACAATGAGAATACAAGTGCTTGGATCTGACCTGAGGACAAAAACAAATTATGGCTGTCTGGATTATTTCACTGGCTGTTTCTTGGGCAGATTCTGACTTAGCAATGCAAGTCAGGGAAATGCATGCAAATGTGAGGAAATGCGAGTAAACATATTAAATGCCCAGGCCGGCCAAGAACATTGTTTAAATGAGACAAAGCAAACAAAGCCGCACTTTCCTTGCCATGCCATTATATTTCACATGTCCGTTACGTACACACCAGCTATTAAATGGGAACTACAGATGTTGTACTGAAGGTTGGAAATGTTCACTTGGATTTACTTTAATGTTAATGTATACCTTTATAAAGCACATACATGCTTACCTGGCTTGAAGTTTTTCACACACTGCTACATCAGTGGCGAAAGAGGTGAAAATGTAACCATGTCACTTTATCGTTAAAGACTGCATCAACGTCAGTGGCCTAATTCTATCTAAAACCTATTAAGCCCTTAACCTGACTCATATTTAAACCTACTAACCTCCTATGTTTGGTCTTACTAAGAATCAGCATTGTGGGTGCACTTAACCGCAGTGAAAAAAATTCCTCTTCACAAAAGTGCTCTTGCAGTACATGCTATTTTGCTGAATTCCCCTGACAAAAAAGCTGTGAATGACAATTACATTCTCTGGCTTGGGTTTGGGTTCTGCACTGAATGCAGAATTCCTGCATCTCGATTGAAGTCACTTCTCGGTTTCAGGTGTGTGGCTGAGAAAACAGCTGGCTGTGTTTGCGTTTTTTAAATGTCTGTAAAAGGACAGGTGGAAACTGAACACTAAGGCCTGAAAATAACACTGATGTAATGGAGTGCTGGTGAATGTAGCATTTTAATGGAGAAAAAAGCAGGCTGTGTACCAAACACGGTTGGAGGTAGTTTTAAGTGGGTGTTGGGTTGGTTTCAAGGCCCAGTATGGAAACTTGTCGATGGCCATCTTATTTCACTCGCGCATGAAAAGGATGCAGAAGTTTGCTTCTAACTTATGCAAACATGTTTCATAGATCCCCAATGCATCTTATCATAGTGTCAAATTTATATATTCATCTTGTGTTCAAAAGCAGTAGTAGTTAAGGGACAGCACATTACTATCCAATAAAATACGATGCCACAGGCAAACACATCGTGTGCAGTTGATGAACACCTTTGGGATGAAAGGGGTAGATCTCCACTGAACATCTTCAGTATTTGTTGAAGTGTGGGATCTCCACAGAGCACATTTGGCTTGAGTTGGAGTGATAGATTTCAACTGAAGACCTTTGGCATTTATTGGAGTGATGGATCTCCACTGAACAGTTTTGGGATGAGTTGGAGTGATGAAGCTCTACACACCTCCTTTCGGATGAGTTGGAGTGGAGTTGGTGATCCACAACAAATCTCAGAAAAGTGAAGGTGGAAGAAATGTTGGACAAGCAGTTCTTTGGAACTTTTGAACATATAAAACAGGATTTATGTCAAACTACCATTTTTACATTCCACCTTTATTTCTCAGCGGTTCTCAGTACCCTTATCAAAGGGGAAATGTCTCTAAGATCTTAATGTAAATTCTGTAAGCTTCAAAATGATAACAGATTAAACAAACAGCATTTAATTAGAAGATAGGTCACACTCTTCTGCTTTTTGCTTGTGTGTGTGTGTGTGTGTGTGTGTGTGTGTGTGTGTGTGCGTTTGAGCCAGAAAAAGATCTGTGTGGGGGGCCAAAGAGGAAAAAGTGCTACTTAAGCATGTTAATTACATACACAGCATGCAACAAACCATATTTAACTCTCTAAGATCACATTCATTTCCAGCAACATGTTCTGCTGAGTGTAAATTGAAAAGCGTGCCACATTTGCATCAAGCTTAAGCATCATTTCTATCATTAAATGGGTCAGCAAATGCAATACTACATCAGGGTCAGTGCTAATACATGGTACTCAGGATAACTGATTAAACAGAACAATTACACAATTTCTCCCCTTCATCCCATTTGTAGTCACTGAGCCAAGACGTGTTCAGTCTCTGAAGTGTGCTTCTTTGCTTTTGTGCTAGAGCTATAAGGCTAATGTAGCAAATAAAAGCTGCTCCATCTATTCACACTGGACAAACTGCATGCCTCAGTCAGGATGAGTTGTTAAGTAATCTCAGACCTATTATGTGGTTTCTGACACTGTATGGCATACTGGTATCTGAACAGATTGACAAAAGTTACTGTCTTAATCTTTCCAGATTAGAAGGCTACTACTGTACTCATGAAATGTACTGTCTATTTTATCACATACTGTTAGATAACAGTATGAAATTGTGAACAACTGAGTGACTCTGGAACAAACTGTTATGTGTGCCATGTACTATAGTAAAACAAACATAAAAGTAGTACCAACATAAAACTCATAGTACATAGAGGCTGTATGTCAGTGGGCCCTTAGGTATGCTTGATTTAATAGGGGTTTGTGGCTAGTAGCTGCAATAGTCACAGAATGCATTCAGATGCTAATAAACATAACATGGCATCCTACTGAGGTCACCATCCATAGTCATTCAGCTGAACAAATTCATCGTTAAAGGGAAGTGCTGTGTTTGACCTCTATGGTAAACATTAGAAACAATACCAAAAGGGTGGGAATCTGTTTTGTGTCTAAAAGTACCTGTGGATCAAGTGCTTCAATAGTGGGGACTTGGGTGGTCTTTCTGTCTAGATTGGAGTCCCTGTCCTACTTAAATCTTCCAAAATGAAACAAATTACAAAATTCAAATCTTACAAAATTTAAGTTCAAATGGCTATCTGGTCGTATTTGTGGTACAAGTTTGTTTCCAAGTTGACTTGAATGCTTGAGAACTTGAGTATGTATATTTTCCTCAAACAGCAACTTGCTACCACTGAGCTGGTTTCCATTCACCAACACCCACCCATCAGCACAACATCGCAATACTGGCGACATTTTTAATCACATTACACATTTCGCTGAGGCATAACCTCCCACACAGACAGATATAAACAACTGAATCACTTGGTAACAGCCTTGACTGAGCTTTATATCAGAGAAATATTCATACTTGTATTCCAATAGATACATTATAAAAGACCCATTTTTAGTATATTGAAAAATGTCCGTTTTAGCATTAACTTCTGAACATTTAATTAAAAAAACATTGAAATAACTGCTGACACTTTTTAGACAGCAAAATACATTTTCTGACAACATTAAAAATTTCCGGACAGCATTTTATGAAGAAAGGAGGTTTAATGAATGTAGTTTACATTTCACAATTCATTTTTGAGTGTTTTTTTGCATTAAATGTAATTCCAGCACTCCTGAGCCTCCTGAGCTTTCTGAAGCTAAAAATACTTCCTGAAATGAAAGCCAATAGAAGATGCTAAAGCTTTTGTCATTCATTTTTATTTTTAAGGTATTCCGTGTTTTATGAAAAAAAAAAATGTGAAGTTTCAATATCTGTACATACTATTCATTTTACAGATAGCCGTTTTTGAGTCTTTTTGCACTGAAAATGTAATTTTGGCTCCTGAGGCACCTGAAACCCTTTATCCATGGGGCTCCTCCAAAATTTTATTGGCCCAATTATCATGTAGTATTGATACAAAGCAAAACAGGCTGACCTTTTTATTTTTAGAATTTTACACCATTTGCAAAGAGTGGCGATGGTTTCTTATGCATGACACTGAGTTGGCCAATAAGAGTTAGTCCAGGTCAGGATAAGACTGACTTTAGCTGGGGAGCTAATAAAAGCTGCAGACAATGCAAGAGGAAGTAACCTCAGCCATGCTGAAAATGATAACCCCCAGCTATCTGACACAAGTGAGGCCGCTGTAAGGCAACTCAGTTGTTTAATGTACAGAAATAAAACTCCATGACCCATTCCCAGCACAAACCAAAGTCTCTCAAGTGCTTCTTGTTAGCCTTCGAGTGCTTCTTGTGACCCTGTGAACTTCCTTTATTTACACATTGCACAACTAAATCTGTTCACTTGGCAAACAAGTTCCATATGATTCAAAATGTTACCGACTCTAACAAATTTCAGGTTAGACACCCACGCATTGAAAACTTTCTTCTATAGCAGACTCCGATGAGAAGATAAGAATGAGTCAGCGACCGGCAATTACAACACAGGATCACACCACTTAGTCATAGTTCATCATGGAACCCATAAAATAAGCAGTGATCTGTGCTGCAAGGGCTGCAAACCAAAAGTAGGTTCCAAATCAGAACCAACAAGAAAATACCTAGTCCTGGGTTCCCATTTTTAAAAATATAGAAGTTCTGCTTATTGGTTTCCATGCAATGCATATCAGACAGGACATACATGGCTTATCTGTCAGGACCTGCCAGAACGTGTTAATATATTTTTAAATGCTTTAGTCAGCATTTTACTCTTATGGCTGCTGGAACATTCTGCCATTTTTGGTTTTCTAAACACTTGTCTTTCTTTTTTTTTTTTTTACCTGTATGGAATCAAAATGGGGAACTGATAAGCAGAACCAGAACCAGAATCAATAAATATCCAATCCTAATTGGAACCTACACTCTTAGAGGTTGTCTGGGACAAATAATAGAACCTCTATAAAACAGGGGTGTTCAAATGAAGGGCTGGTGTTGAGCACAGTTTGTTGATTTCCCTGCTCATACCTGCTTTAACTCATCTGTCGAATGCCTGGTTTAGTGGGTTTGAGAAGAGAAATCAAACTATTCTGGTCACCGGTTCAAACGTTCTGTTGTTTCAATAAACATTTCAACTGGATTGAATTTAGTATCAGGTTCTTTAGCAAACCAGAAGTGGCTCTTCATTGGCATTGCTCCAAAGAACCCATTTTGACACTGTCTGTAGCACAACTTAGATACTGACGCACACCTTTTGATTTATGGAGCCTTCAGATAAGGAGTTCATTGTCTGTCGTTACACTTGGCCTGAAGTTTGGTCTTTTTAATGCTCATGACTATCATTGCAAGAATAAGAGGAAATAATCCAAGAAAAGCGATTGTCACCCAGGCACTCCATATTCATTATGTATAACAATGTGGGTTAAACACTGCTCTGTAATCTGAAACCTTTGGCACTTGGTTAAAAAGATATGTTAGTGAATTATAAAGATGAGTCATTGCTGTGGTAACAATGCAGTCAGCAAAAGCGTGGGCACCATTTGTCAAATGATGTGTTGTATTGATTTTGTAGTGTTAAGTTTTATTTATTTTACTGCTAAATTATGTTTTAATACTGGACTACAATTAATCACGATTAATCGCATTGTTATACAAATACATGTGATGATAACAATAACGAAATATATCATGTAATATTGTTGACGAATAAGACTAAATGTGGTTTACAAAATAAAAACTAACAAAAATGTCTCTTCATTTTCGTTGACTAAAATAAGACGAGACGTTATTTCCTGTATGATAGGGAGAGGACAAAAAAAGTAAAAAGTGCTACGTCCCTAGAGTGTCCAAATTATTGAGACACATTGCCAATATGGTTAAGGCATTCGTCCTGTCATCAGAAAGTCCGGGTTCAATTCCCAAGACTGCTGGGCACCTCTGAGGTACCCTGAGCAAGATACCGTCCCCACGCACTGCTTCCCGGGCACTGTGTTCATAGCTGCCCCCTGTTTCACTTGGTGAATGGGTTAAATGCAGAAGAAGTATTTTGTGCTGTTCACACTGTGTCCTGTGGTGTGTTCACGTATGACAAATGGTCACTTTCGATTGACTCTGCTGTTGATTTTTGCTATGGGGGCATTTCTCGACAAGGCAGCATTAATCATCAGAACACTGTTGTCCTGGTCCAGAGCCACATACATCAGGAACCTTCCGAGCAACAGAAAGTTAACATTTATCACATTTAGTTTTCTTTTTTTCTGAACAGGGACAAGCAGAAACATTCTTCTTTTATCAGGGAGCAGCAGAAGCAGCCAGTATGCTCAGTAGCAAGTGTCCCTGTTAAAGTCAGGTGAAACGGTCAACCACAGAAAAACGAACTTTCAAAAAAAGTCCTAAAAAAACCTGCATTTATGCAAAATAAAATATTATTATTTTTATATTTATTATTAATTATAATTTACTTCAAATGACAATTTCTATTGGTCCATTCACAATTAAATGCCGAACTGTAGCTGTTATAAAATACAAAGTTTTAATAGTCTTACAGATTTAATAAAACATGCATATAATCAGTGTTCTGTACACCCTGATCATCTTCTCTACATGCTGAGAAAAGCATACTGTCACTTATTGTGACTATTGTCTTGTTTCCCAGACCTAAACGCACTCTGCTCGGCTCCCAAGTGTCTTCCTGATAACCAGCTTAAATTGAATCAGGTGTGCCATAGCAGGGAAAACACTGCGGTGCACTCCAGGACAAAGCCTAGAGAATGCTGGCCTACATACCATCATAAATCTGATCTTCCAAAGAGCAAAATACAGTTTATAAATCTATTGCAATCTGACTTATAACCAACATGCAAATACTGAGACAGATCTGCACGTTATATCCTGGCAATGCTGATACTGCAAAAGGCTGTTTTTTTACTATGACCTGTGAGCATCCCTGACAGCTCCAAAAGAGTTTCTTTAGGTTTTATTGATAATCAATTGAATGTGTTGATTTACGTATTAATACTTGATTCACTACATTTGATACATCAGTTTACTTGATTCATCAAGTCAATTTACATTAAATGCACCGATTTACTTAATTCATCAAATAAATTGATGTTAAATGCATTGACTCACGTGATTCATTGATTAAATCATTGCATTAAATGTTTTTTTGAATAAGGCACTTCTCAGTCATAATATATTCACGTGACCTTGCTAACTGTATTAAAATGTCTATCCATACTTTTAAAACCAGTCAAAGCAAAACAGAAGTAAAAAAGTAGGTCAGTTGACTATCAGGTCAGCGAGAGATATGATAAAATTACATTATTCAGGTTCAAAAGGGCTGCTAAAAGAAGACAGACGCCATTAGCTGCACCACTTGCTTATTGACTAATCAGCAGGAGCGGTCGAAGCTGTCTTGCTGTACCTTAAGCTTTGTTGGAACTTGAAAGAAGCTGCTTAAGCCTGCAAGACCCAGGCCGACCAGGTGACATTGATGTTTTGTTTCTCTAAAAGAGAGCAAAGCAGGCCTTTCATGTCATGGAATAAAACCTCTCTGATGCTCCTCTGTTTCTCCGGGCCCTGATCTGCATCGGCCTCCTGTTTTCTTCTCCCCCCCTGTGATTGGAAATCTATGAGCACATTGTGTAAGCGTTCAATTTTCTACTGAGTCTCAATCCTCTGTATGGAAATTGCAAAGACACTCCTGGAGACGAAAAAGGCCAGTGAACATCTGGTGCATCAAAGAGAAATCGGGGGAAAGAGATGCTCAATTGATTGGGTGTGAATTAATAGGAACAGGGCCTGTGAAGGTTTAAGAAGCCATTAAAGTTTCCTGTGGCATTCTACAAATTGACCATAAGTAGGACACTAACCTATGGAGGAAATGTTACAGGGAATAGGATAATGAACAATCACATTAAAAATGTAAAATGCAGTCAGTTTCTTTGACTTGGCCATCACATGAATGAAAATAGGCCTAAATCGGAAAATAGGCCTATACTGAAAATGAACATGGCCTTGGTCAAGAACCGCCTGAGATCCCACCAATGTCTCAGAGCAACAACTGAAAAACAAACAGAGATACGTCAGTGCCAAACGCTGCATTTAAAATCTTAAACATTTATGATAAAATCATGACCTTGAAGGGCTAAGACAAGTGCAGGGACAAGGGCAGGGCAGAGGCAGAGATAAGAGTGGAACGAAAGGATCAGACAGAAAGACTGGTAGGCAAAAAAAAAATGGCTCGGTAATGTGGGTCATGTAGAGGTTAAGATTGATGTCTACTGACAGAGTTCGGCTTTGTACAGCTCCCTTCAAAGGCCAGTGTGAAATGGCACTGCTGCCTTTGCTGTGGTCTACAACCAAACATCAGTCACTCTCAATCTAGGTCAGCAAAACTGACGCTTTAATCTCCTCTTCAGTCCTACCAGAATCAATTTTATTTGCATCAACTATTACCTGAATTGGTGTTTCTCCAACTCTTCATACCTTCATATGGTTCTTTACAGGTTCATATATAGGTACACAATGTATACTAAATGGACAAAAGCATTGTAACGCCGGACCGTTACACCAACAGGGATTTTAATTACATTTAATTAAAATACATACACTTTAATGTGGAGCTGGTCCCAATCAATAACAGCTCCCAATCTTTTTAGAAGGCTTTCTGTGGGAATTTGTGCCCATTCATTCTGTAGAGTATTTATGAGGTCGGGCACTGATGTTGGATGAGAAGTCCTGGCTCACAATCTCTGTTCTTTTTCCCAAAAGTGTTGGATGGTGTTGAGGTCAGGGCTCTGTGTGGACAGTCAAGTTCTTCCACACCAAACTCATCAAGCCATGTCTTTATGGACCTTGCTGTGTGTTTTGGGATACAGTCATACTGAAATAGAAAAGGTTTTTACCCCAAATTGTGTCCAGTTGGAAGTATGGTGTCCAAAATGTCTTTTTTACACACTTGTGGCAATGCATATGACTGAAACACCTGAATTCAATAATTAAGAGGTGAGTCCCAATACTTTTGTCTATATAGTGTAGGTGTACATCTACAAATTGATGCCCACCCATTGGTGGGGGAGAGGTGTTCTTATGTGTTTTTTAAAGTGCTATAATGGTTCTGGTGCCCATGCTGCAATGGCACAGCACCCCAATGTATCTCAGTAATGTTTTTTCTGATGTGTAATGGTTTCTGATGTGTTTTGTTAATGTTTATTTTGTCTAGTCTTGTTTGAGGTTTTTTTTCCTCAGTGTTTAGCCGTGCTATGAAATCCTAACCCAGCTAACCCTTCAGTGATGTTCTGGTTCACCTTTGCACTTCTTATGGCATTAAAAACTCCTACTGAAATTACTTACAAAACAGAATAGTGCTTTTACTTTGTTGGTTTTTTTTTTGCACAGACGTTGAAAATAATGGCCTGTTTCCAAGTCCGTTTGTTGGCAACATTTTGACCAATCCGACCAATAACTGAACATAAATGAAGAAGGGGGATTGAGATCACAGGTCACTGGTTAATAAAACAGCATTTCAGGGCTTGAGTCAGCACAGAGGATCTGGGCTCTGTCCATGGAGCCCAGGACCATGGCACCACAAAGCCAGGACATATACATCAACCACAGAGGCCAATCTTTTAAAAAGAGGAGTTTCGCTTTAGATCACACTCCAAAATGAATGTGGTTTTCCTGTCATGACTTCGTAAAAGCAGAGGTTCTATAAATCAAAACAACACAAGTTATAAATGAGCTAGCTACATTAGCTGCACTTGGAATAGTATGAAGTTCAGACAGTTTGGGGAATGGAGGTAATAAAAGTCTCTCACTGGAATTCGAGATTGAGCAGATACAGCCTCATTATTTCAGTGAGGCTCAGGCTCAAAAGATAAAGAAAAAATGAAGGCTGAAAGCATATAGTTAGTGCATGTAATTTATTACTGTTTAGCTTCACACACACGCTGGACTCTTATTTACAGACCTCTACCGTGTAACTCCCCCTGGCTGGTGTACAGTTAGAAAGCTGGAGACTGTAGCATCCACAGTCTCCAACTGTCATCCATGATTTTTATCAGTGGTCAGTTTCTGACCACAGAGCTTCTCTTGGCTGAATAATTCTGGATAGTGCAGCAGCGCTGTGCTTTGTAACAAACGATATGCACAATTACTGACTTTATAAATGTACACTCATGTACATTTATCATACATAAATAGCCTTATATGGTATTCAATCAAACACTAGATATTTAAATTAAGTAATGCTAAAGTTTAGTTAGTATACTGCATGCTGTGAATTCATTCATTCATTCATTTTCTGTTAATCAGTACATCTTTACTAGGGTTGCAGGTAGAGCCTATCAACCTCACCATAGGGTGCACACACACACACACACTCACATGCGCACACAGACTGTTCACACACATACTCGGTCAATTTAGAATCTCCAGTTCCTGACACGCATGTCTTTGGACTGTGGGAGAAACTCGGAGACCCCGGAGGAAACCCATGGCATCACGAGGAGAACCTGCAAACTCCACACACACACAAGACCAGGACCCTGACCTGAAGTACATGAAGAATTGAGTGTGAAGCCCATGCTTCCCTCCCAGAATCATGTAGTTTGTCTTTTCAACACTAAATGACAAAAATAGTTTCATTATTTTTGTTTGACTAATACACTAGTCTTACTAGTCTGTTTGACTAATACACTATATTGTAGTGGAATTTGAAAACAATGGAAAATATCAAGTGCCTACAGTCCCACAGTGCACTGCTAAAGATTTCCAAACAATAATATGGTTTGGTTTGTCCTGGTATTTTACGTATTATTGTGACCAAATATGAGTGACAAACTCATACAACATTGATATAACAAATTGTTGACATTAATTTTGTTCCTTTTAGTAGCTGACATCCTGATTTTGACATAATTCTTTGTACAACCCATGTCAGCGCTGTCACTACTGTCGGTGACACATCAATGAAGTAATGTGACCATTTGTCATATGTGACAACACCACAGCACACAGTGTGAAATTCTACCTCTACATTAAAACCATTCACCACGTGAAGTAGTGGGCTGCCACCAAGAGGCACCCAGGAGCAGTGTGTGGGGACGGTACCTTGCTCAAGGGAACCTCACTAGTGCCACTAGCAGTCCTGGGATTCAAACCCACAACCTTCTGAACACAGAGCCAACTCCTTAACCACTAGTCCACCAGCAGCCAACCCAAAGCTACCCCGTGCATCACAGCCAAAATCCTGCTGAAAGACTGCATCGGCGGCTCAGAGGTGCAATACTGATAAGGGGGGGTTAATGGTTCAGCTCTGTTCACCAGACTGCTGCATATAGTGTGACTGAAATGTCTGTAGATTGCTGGGCTGATGCTGAAGAGGAGTGTGTGCAAAGCTTCATTTCAGTCTGATAAGCTTTACTGCAGTGATGTCAATGAGCATCACATCTGTTAGTCAGGTCTGGCTGGAGAAAGAGAGAAAGCTCCACATGACACACACACACACACACTCTCTCTGACGGGCCCTGGGTGTTTACACTGCCGTCTGCTCCCCCCGGGGTGTGTGATGAGTAATGTGGTGAATCCCTCGTGCTCTCGCACGCTAACTCCTGACAGACATGCCGTGGACTGACACTCTAATAACTCTGCTCGTCCGAACTTAATGCCGATACACACACACACTATTTATTTACAAATCACTTCATTTATTCACAGCACATGCGTAACTGTCGCCATCGATTATGTTGGTAATTAAATTGCTTATTCTAGTGGTTGAGTAATCAGGGCTTGATAAAAAAAAAGCGACCAAACAAAAAAGTGGACTTAACTGAACAATTACAAACCACACAACCATGCCAATGTTCGTTTTTTTGCTTCTCCGTGTGAAAATAAGTACAAATCCTCTACACAATTACACACTACCAGTTAAAAGTTTTTGCACAGACTGAGATTTTCTACATATGTATGTTACTCACTTCATTTTAACTGACTTTACAAACAAATATGTTTACAGTATGTTCACTCTTTGACTGCCTTTTTTTAACCAGAAAATGTCCATTTTACACGTCACTACTGACTTTTAAAAAGCCACTTAATATAATTATAATGTGGTTCAGGCAAGTTTTAGATATTTAACAAGCTATTAAGTGCTGAAACAGTGAATGAGTGCATTTAAAGTTAAAGGACAGTCTCAAATTTGACTCCAACAAACCACCAGTTAACAGGAGTCAGACATGCACTGTTATAGATTCTTAAAAAGGAACCTTGTTTGACATATTTTCATTTATAGTAGTTCACTCAATAACGCCAATATTTATAAAGAATAAACATCTGTGACAATTGTGAAATAAATGGATAAGGTGTGAAAACTTTTCTTTGTCTATCTATAGATTAGATATCCAGCTCTCTTAGTGACCAGAGTGTTTTGGTTATATAACACAGTAGAGACAACAACCTTTTTCCCCAATTTTCTACAGCATTACTGACAAATGCACCCTACATATGGACTACCCAGTGAACTGTCTGTGCCTAGATCATTTATTCACGTTGCATTTGGTAGATAAATGGTTTTAGAATACTCCTCCTGACTCAAACATGAAGGAGGGACGCACCTGAACACAGTTAATCCAACCCAAACCCTCTATTATATGCAGGCTGCTTGCCAAAATGCAGCTACAGGCCAGTCACAACATGCAACTTTCTTTAGCGTCGGCTATAGTAACGTGTCTCCAGTCCTGAACTGGTTTTTGTTTTGTCTGCTGAAGTCTAATCAACAAATCATTCTTATGATTTCTTTTCAAATGAACCCAAATTTGATTTGCTTTTTCATAGGTAAGACATAACATATCATACCACATATTATAACATTCATATTTAAATTGTTATAATTCTAACATATTGTATTTTCAAATGTGTGTGTGTGTGTGTGTGTGTGTGTGTGTGTGTGTGTGTGTGATTTTAATTATACATTTCCTTATCGCTTCTTTATTGAGCTGAATCAGGTGTGCTAGATAAGTGGTCCTTAAATTCTGAACTCAGGGACCCCCACCCTGTTCAGATAATCACTGTTTTTAATAAAATACTCCAGTATTTTTCAACCAGATCTCTTTTTGGTGTCGCTGAATTATGTGGTTAGGTACTACAGGTGATCATTTTGATGTTTTTTTTTTTTGTCTTTTGAAAAGAAAACGACTCAAACCACACTTATAATAGACACAAATGTACGAAAATAATGTCAGTGTGGATTGACTTCAGTTGCAGGGACACATGAAAACTGGATGTACTCAATTAGATTATGCAGCTGCACCTAAAAGAGATTTGGTTGAAAAACACTGGGGTATTTCTTTAATGGCTTGGTTCAGGTGTGTTGTGAGACCGAGAGCATAACTGGCTGTCTGTTTGGGGGGTCCCTGTGGACTAGTCTAGATCCAAACACTGGCCCATAACAGGGAAAACAAAACTATGGAGAGCAGGTGGGCTTTCATGCATAGAGTTGGGAAACACAGGCATATAGAGTATCAGTGCTTTTGAAATGTGGACCCCCCATTTAGCATTGTAAACAGGAAATATGGGCCCAGTGTACGGAGGTCTTTCTCCTTTAGTAACACTACTGGATGTCTTATGGCCCCAGCCACCAATCTGATAGCATTTAAGAAGCAATATCCACTAACCCTTCCATGAAACACTGACCATCTGCTCTTGCTTTAGGCAGAGTGTTTCCTAGTATGTCTCTTAGAGTTATTGGCTTTGGATGGGAGGTCTATTCCATGGATTTTTAAACATGCCAGCTAATTTCAGGCTTCCTTCAAGGCAGGACAGCACAACGTTATTTTGCCTCATTTGAAAAAAATTAAAAGAAAAGGGACAGAAACTTCTGACCCACCAGGCCTAAAATAGAGCAACAGCTACTAGAAAGAGTTCAGTCTCTCACTCTTCAGTCGTCTGTCTGGCAGTAAATCAAGCAAAGAACGGAAGCCTCTGTTGTTCCACAGGTCGATTCGGGTTATTTTTCAACAATACAAGGTGCTGTTCGTAACAATGCTAGGTGTTTGTTCCAGGTGGCTTTTTGTAATACAGGATATCATCTCCATACAATCGAATATGTGACTGTTTTCCCCACCAAACCTTTTGAGAAAAGGTTTTATATTATGAGATATATAACAAAATATATATAATATGTCAAAGTGTAAAACAAATAGCCAGAGTAATAGTGTTGTAATAGGAAACGTCACAAAATAACCTGAGAGTTGCAAGTTTAAAACAATCTGGAAGACAACAGGTTTTATAGCATGTCAAAATGTCAAAAAATAGCCAGAACAAAAGTCTTATTATATATAAAGTCAGACAATAACCTGAGAAAAGGTTTTAAAATACAGAACTGCTCTTGTACCAGTGAAGAGAATTTGCTATTGTTACTCATTGCTACAACTTTAAAGGAGGGAAAAGCGATGACTTCACAAACAAAATGAACTTGCTACAAGGCAGACATGTAGAACATCTATGATGGAGAATGAATGGGCAGACCATGTGTCAGTACCACTTCAATCAAGGAGTGGAAAATTACAGAGAGCCTGGGACACATAAGCGCTGCTGGAGCTCTTTGTTCAAACAACTAATCAATCACACATATGGTGGGAGGATCTAAGGTGGCTACAAAGTAGCAGGACTGCAAGTGCATCAAATTCAGATCTGTTCAGTTTTGCTAGAAATCAATCCAAGTGAAGATTATGCCCCTGTCCTCATCACTAAAGAGGAGGATATTTATCCGAATGAATCATGCAACTGCACGCATTCAATCATTTTGCCGCCGTCAGATAAAAATGTTCCATTATTATGTTTTCTAACACCATCAGAAAACAACAGCTGGATTGTATATTGTGTTTGAATTACTTGAAGACTGGCTCAGTTAAAATGACAAAAATACTCTACAACCTTTATATGATATTAAATGATAGTCTTTGTGCTGAGCAGTCATTGCATGAATATTATTACTACATTCTTGAGTTGTATGATTGGTTAAAAGGTGTGTTTTATCACAGATGCCACAGCCAATCATGAGTCCATTAAAGCATATTTGGACCTGGATTGCTTCTGTCTTGTCAGTACATTTACACTAACAGTCTAATATTAAAAAAATGTTTAGTGAACAACTGTAAATGAAAATGTCAAATCAAGCAAGTTTCCTTTATAAGATGAATCTGTGACAGTGCATGTCTGACTCCTATTAACTGTTATGTGTTGATGCAGAGACAAATTCTAGACTATCCTTTAGCTTAAAATGCACTCTTTCACTGTTTCATCATTTAATAGCTCGTTAAATGTCTAACACTTATCTGGTGATCCACATTATAGTTATATTAGGAGTGTCACGTATCTTTCTCCATACAGTGAGGGCAGGCGCAAACGCAGACTTCCATGATTAATGATCTTTGTTTAACAAAAATATAACGAAAGGAGATGAGAACATACAAACAAAGCTATCATGACGGTGGACCAACACAAAACAAAACACAAAATTTTTTATCAAAGAATAGAAAAGAGTATATTTTCGTAAATGTTGAGTGAGTCACATTTATGTTTCCTTATTGAGGTATAGCCTACATGTAACCTGACAGAAGCACATTTAAAACAGCATTGCATGCCAGTTTATAAATTAACAATGCATTTTTAATTTATTGCAAACCGTAGTAGAATTGTTTAGTATTTGGTCCATATCAAGCAGCCCTATTGTTTATCCACACTTCCTCCAAGTAGTGCCATTATCCTCCTAGGTCGCTAGCTATTGTGTGGTAGGGAAGTCTGAAGTAGAGGGGAAATTGGTAATAAAATGATTAAAAAGCTGAGTAAAACATTAAAAGTGGAAGAAAAACATGTCTTTTTAACAACAAAGTTACAAAATTACTGTTACTTCCAACTCTAATGTTGTCTAGTCATGTGACCAACAAATAACAAGAAATACACAGAACTATGCAACTTTATCTGAATAAATCTGAATGTTTTCTAACACCATCTGAAAACAACAGCTGGATTGTATATTGTGTGAGAATTACTTGAAGACTGGCCCAACTGAAATGACCAAAAATACTACACAACCTCTTTCTATTAATATATTAAAGATGGTTTATATGATATTAAATGATAGTCTTTGTGCCGTGGAGTCATGACATGAATATTATTACTACATTCTTGAGTTTGGTTAAATTGGTTAAAAGGTGTGTTTTATCAGAAATGCCACAGCCAATCATGCTTAGGAGTCCATTAAAGCACATTTGGACCTGGGTTGCTTCTTTATTGTCAGTACATTTACTCTATGCAACTTAAGGGGGTAATGCAAATAAATATAGCTGCTAGACGACATATAAATAAACGTAAATAGACCCTAATACCTACTGTACCTCTAACAATGCAGGGCAATTCCAGCAGTTCTTGAGACAAAAGGGCCTGTAAACTGTAACCGGCCTCTGTTTTCTATCCCCAGTGCCTCAAGTGTTTCATTACAGCCTCTCTCAGGACTGCTTTGGTGGCTTGCATATGACGGCACATTATAAATAGCCTTGAATATGTGTGTCTGGGGATAAACAAGTCCTATTTTAGGTGCGCTTACGTCTCACCTGGTTAATTTTGGCATAAAAGTTTACACACACAATGCGATGCTTATGTGTTATTTCCGTTAAATCACGGTCCCTCGGGGCCCATCCTCCAATTACAGTCATTTGGAGCTGCCGTTAATCTGACTGAATGGTACACAGTTCAATTTGACAACAACTGAGCCGAAAGAATGTAAGATCACGCAGGGGCCTGAAGAAAAGCCAAATCCCCCGACAATCCAACTCTGCAGAACTAATCTGAAGTGAAGATAGTAGTTTTCTCACAAGCAGCAGAGAGCTCTCTTCCTGTTTTCCTGCCTGCCATGCTTTAAGCCATGCTAAACAGCCAGAGCGTGACAAAGCATA
The DNA here is from genome assembly GCA_037974485.1 of Hemigrammopetersius urotaenia. Taxonomy (NCBI): domain Eukaryota; kingdom Metazoa; phylum Chordata; class Actinopteri; order Characiformes; family Alestidae; genus Hemigrammopetersius; species Hemigrammopetersius urotaenia. The sequence goes on from JBBPDC010142742.1 coordinate 21,673, forward strand.
AAAATATGTAATTGTGACATTGTTTTATGGCCCAAAAACCAACAAAATATAAAACAATTATCTCTGAAGACATATTTTGATGACGGCTCTAATGGAATATGACAGTATTTACTAAATGTAATGAATACGAGCCTTAAAGGGCCCATTTCCTATACGTTATTTCCATATGTGTGGGGTTTATGCACCCACAACAGTCATAATTCACTTATACACGGCCACTTCTAACATCTTAATCCCTTTGAACTAAAGGCATCTTAAAGACAGATATATGTAAATGAGTTTTATTCTAATCAGATGGTCAGTATTCAAAAAGCAGTCCAGCCTAAAACACTCTACAGGCCTGTGCAAAAGTCTTGGACACTGGTAAACATTTTATTTAAAACCTGTTTAAATGAATAGTATATATTTTTAAAAGCTAATATTATAATATATACAAATAATAGCAATACAGTAGATAGGGATTTTATGTATGTCTGTGTAAATATATTGATATTATTTATTGTTTTCTTGTTTCTCTGCATTTATTCTAATGGGCACTTGGGTATTTGCTGGCAGAAAGTCCCTTGCTTCTCAGATAAATGGTTTTAAACTGTTTGCACAGGAGCCTAAGACTTTTCCACAGTACTGTACACTCCTGTTGGAAAAACAAAGCTGTTTTGATTTCCATTTGTGAACTATACAGATTGCTAATAGTATGTTCTGAAATGTTTAATACATATTAGATTAAGTGAGGTTTTCCATGATATTACCCCCTTAAAGTAACTGATGGAGCATCCAGATTTAAAAAAAATCGAGGTTTAGAGATTTACAACAGACAATAAAACCACACAATTACCATGTTTAGACCATCTGGATGTAATGGAATTTGACAGAAAGGGGAAAAAAATCAGTTTTAGTAAGGACCCCATTTAGACAAATGGCTTTAATCCAAGCTTGATATCAGAACAAACAGCCAGGGTCCAATCCAAGCAGCAGTAAGCTTCATCACCTGCACAAACAGTGGACGCTTGATTGCGATCAAATCTGAAGATATCCGAATTACACAGCTCCCACTTCCTCCGCTTTGCTGCCTGCATGCTTTGGTCTTTTTCCCTTGTCCTCAGTGGCCCTGAGACCACCAGATGTAAATGTTGAGTGAGTCACATTTATGTTTACTTATTGAGGTATAGCCTACATGTAACCTGACAGAAGCATATTTACACCAGGTGTGATGTAAATTCACCTGAGAGCGCTACACAGAAAGGGATCAATGAAGTAAGCAAAGAACGGGCAGTTATTTTCGTTTGTGACCGACTCAAATGTAAGAGACAACATGGGCAGAAGATTCATGGTGCAGGTGGGAGCCAGTCAGGTGACCTTTGAACGCTGGGTTTTCGGAGGTCAAGCGGGAGGTGGAGAAGGTGCCTAGTGGTGGAGCAGAACATCTGTTTTGTGTATTGACCTCCAAAGACCTCAGTCTGCATAACTGCATATTTCCTTTCTCTTACTTTAATTGTACATTTAATCTTCTTTTATTGAGATTCTATGTATTCTTTAATTTATTTTATTCTTTTAAATGTCACATTTTTAATTCTGTTCTTGTAGAGCATATTGAAAAACCTTTGTATGCGATAAAAGGCTATATAAATATACATGACTTATTCAAATCTCTGTTAATCCCTGTGTGATAATATAAAAGTGGCCACCCTCGATAGAGTCCAAAAACTCCCAAAACAAGATAAAGGCTTTTGAGGCAAAACCAGCTATTTCTGCCTTTAAATCTTTAAACCGTCTCTTTTGCTTAATAACATGATTTTCCAGTCATTTCTCATAGAACATGGAAGCACACAAAAAACTCTGTCAAAGCAGAGAGATCGTAGTATCGTGTATATCAGGGGTTCGGCAACCCATGGCTCTGAAGCCACATGCGGCTCTTTTAACCTTATGTTGTAGCTCTCTGTGGCTTTTGAAACTAAATAATAATTTAACACTAGAACGACGGCTAATTGGCTATACCTATAACGGCTGCGTGCGCCAATTGACACAGTGCCCAGTTTCTCACAAGATGCGTCCTGATACAACCGCTGCTGCAGTATGTTCGGCCATTTAGTCCTGCAGCCTGTCTACATACATCCACGCAAGCTACAGCCAGCAGACACAGCAAGTGTCCCGTGTACTTGGACCCAGAGCCCGTTGTACAGCGCCAGTCGCCGAATCAGAATCAGAATCGTGTTTATTGGCCGAGTATGTGAGCAACACATACAAGGAATTTGATTCTGGCCGATGGTGTCTCTCAGGCACAACAGTTACTCAGATTCAGACGATATCTGTACATTTAAAGGTGGTTTCATAAATAAAATGACTATTTTTGTGTTGTAGACATTGTGATCCCTGGCTCCATTCACCATCACAGCTTCTCTACAGTAAACTATTTAAAATCAAAACACTCTGAATGGACTTTCATTGCACCTCAGTGACGGAGTTGCAATTGTCTTGTAGCTGTCATTAGTTTAAATACTTTAAGCATTAAAAGAGGATTAAAACAAAGGCTATTAATCACTAATATAAAAGCTGATTTATCTTTAATTACCGAACTGCACGTGGAGCATCCAGACACTAATCATTTCTAAGACAAATATACAGGGTGGGCCATTTATATGGATACACCTTAATAAAATGGGAATGGTTGGTGATATTAACTTCCTGTTTG